>LPNX010528348.1:407476-552644 GCA_001517045.1 Pseudotsuga menziesii
TAGCGAGTGTTTTGGTGCCTAATTGGAAGAGGACATTACAGAGTAGGGTCCAAGTTAGAAGTAAGGATTAGGTCTAATGGGATTCTGGGATGCAATAATAGAATTTTTCTTCCATAAGGATTAATTCACTATTTGCAGCAAACTAGAAAGGTGACCTTGGCCAAGATTGGTGACTCGACTTTGACCTCTGTGGAAACAAGGTGGCTCTTAGCTCCTTGGATGAGAATTCCAAGGAAATGGTGGGATCGTTAGAAAAACTTCTTAGATGAACTTGCCAGCACGCACATCAGATCTGTGGACAAAGAGGATGAACTTGTATGAGCGTTTAATGACTCCTACTTTGCAAAACTTAGTTACAAAACAGTTTTGTCAACTTGGCTTGAGCTTTGGTGGAAAATATTTGGAGAATAAAGGCTCCCTAAAGAGTATCCTTTTGATGTTATTAATTCTTCTCATTAAAGTGTTGACTTGAAATGCACTACACATTACAGAGAAAAAAATTCAAGGTCCAAGTTTGTGTTATCTTCGTTTGGCTCTACATGGGGTCTCCATTTGAGGTGGCTCCTTCTCCTTTCATGCAGATCCCGAGATGGCATTTTTTTATTAAGAAAGGCTCTTCCTCTCTCATTTTGTTGGTTATTAGGTACACATTAAATAAAGCTATTCCACAACATATATGGCCTCAATTTTAAATTATACACAAAACCTTAAAAAATGCATATGTGGCCCCAATTTTAAATTTTTCACAAACGCTAAAAAAAATGCATATGTAGCCTCAAATTTAAATTTTACACAAAATTTGGAAAAAAATAAATAGAAACCACTCTCGATCCATCTTACTCGGATCTATCAAATATGAGCAGGTTGATGGGATGGATTTCATCAAATCTTACTGTGTATGTGTTTTGAGTGAGTATATGTATACCGTTGCATTGGGTACATGAAATGTGGACACTAGCATAGGGCTCTCTAAACTTGTGTCGGATATGTAGTTGAGGTCGTGAAGCTCCAAGATGCCTTCACAACTCTTACGCGCACATCTGAACCAGGTTCAAATGGGTCTAAGGGAAAGCTCAAATTCACATGCTGGTAAAATTTCACTACACGATCCGCATGGGTCCCCATGCCAAGGGTAGATTTAGCAGAAAAAAAACAGAACCACCTTCCAGGCCTCAATCACACAATCGGTTACACTAAACTGAACGTGCAAAAGGACGCCAAAGAAGCAGCCTGCCATATCACAAATACCCAATCTAGAGGTCCATCTACTGGGGAGCAGTGTGCCAATATTACAAGTAACTAATCTAAAGGCCAATATACTGGAGGAAAAACACAGGGGCTCGACAGACAGGTTCAGCTAATCATCTAGAGAAGGGAACAACAAGAGCTACTACTAAGACTAAGACAAATCATATGCACACCAAAACACATTAAGAAAGAACTAAATGCTGCAATGTAGATGCAAAAAGAGAATGCAGAGCTTAAAATCTGTAATAATCTTGCTGAAATATTAAGAATGAGAAAGAAGATTCAAGAAAATGAAGTTACCGCACAAGCAGAAGATTCAAGGAAACGGAGTTACCGTATAAGCATTTAAATAAACTCAGATGTTCCCAGCAATGAATGTTGGGTTGCCTCCTAAACATCAAATGCTTCGACCTCTAGTATGCTAATGCATACAATCAACCAAAGGCAAACTACTTTAAGAAAATCGCGAGCCAAAAACAGATTCCACGGAATCAGAGAGTTGCCACGGAAGCCGAGATACCATGTGATCACATGTTCAAACCCCACGACCTCGCTTTATTTTGCAGAAGCCCCTATTTCACTGCACCCATAGCACCAATTCAACCTAATCCAGCCAGCTACAACTGTGAAGCATTAGCGGACATCGTCTGTGGTCACCACTCGCGGGTTCAAATCCCGTGCTGAAACCCTAAAATGCCAAATGCCGACATTCGCCTCAAAACAACGAAACCGAACACGGCGACTGTGACGTATAACAGCTGGAAGTATATTTGCAGTGCGTGGCTGGCGAAAAGTACAGCGACGAAGTGAGTCAGATAGGGCAAGATTTCAACTCCCCAGAGTTCATTTCTTAAAGACTCCCTGGAGGCCATCGCCAAATGAGAAAATGTGTTGCACCGCCATAAAAAGGCAAATGAGAATAAGTGTTGCACCGCCATAAAAAGGCAAACCATCTGGTGCAATTTCATTCTGTTATCCAAGAAATAGCGAATAAACTAACAATAGCATGCAAGTTAGAAGAGAAGATAGGGACTTACTAAACATTAGAAGAGTCACCAAAGAGATCGGAAATAGTAGTTTCAGAATTCGAACTTGGCGGATCCGCTAATGAGAGTCGTCGGCAGCGCTATTCATGAAGAAAAAGAAGGCGGTGAGGTTCGGGGCTAGGCTGGGCTAAATATGGGCGCGGGCTTGCAGAAAAGGAGAATCGAGCCCTGACCTGTCATCCATTTTCTGCTCCTCCTCATTCATTTGGCTCTGCCCCCGATGCCACTGAGATGGTTTGCCAGAGGATATTAATCACAGAATTTTCTTGATGTGGAACGTGTTTGCCACGTGGAAATATTGTGGCCAGGTAGCCCGTACGAGCGAGAACGTAAAAATCGTTTTCGTATTTTTAGTTAAAAAAATAGGAACTGGCTATTCATGTTAAACCCCATCACTATATTGGATCTTGGATCTTGCGACAAATTGATTGCTCGGAACGTCTTCTCTTTAGTACAGAAAATTAATTAACATAAAGTTTCAAATTTGATATATGGTGCTTAATGAAAAGAATTATTAATAAATAAATAAACATAAATTACGAACGGTTTGGTATAACTTTTGGGTTTTTAATTCCTTTTCAAAATAATTGGGTTTTTTAAAATATAATAATTTAATTAAGATTACATTGTGGTTAAATAGTTTTAATAATGAAACGTTTAAAATTAAGTAGAAGGTTAAGGGTTTTTAAAAAATAATATTTTAATTAAGATTATATTGTGGTTAAATATTATTAATAATGAATAGTTTAAAATTGGGTAGAAGGTTAAGGGTTTTTAAATAATAATAATTTAATTTTAAAGTTATATTGTGGTTAAACATCATTTTTGTTTGTGAGATAAGGGAACAATTTATATAATGATCTAACTACTAAACTTTATAAAGTACCTTATCCTCTAAATTTGAATGTGACTTTTTTAAGAGGAAAATATATGTTCTTAGCTCAAAAAATAATGGCTCCTCTTTTCTTTTCTTTTTTAACTCAAAAAATAAGCCCCACTTAATCATATATCTAATCATGTATCTAGGAAGGATAATAAATGTAAAGTGGTCATTTTTTTTAACCACTGAGACACCCAATCAAGAGATGACATAGTGGACCTCGTATATACAAGTTTCTCACACAATATTGTTAAGGCCACCCCCATGGGATTTGAATATGGGTGGATGGGAACTAACCCCACACCTTATCACGTGCCTTACCCTACAAGGGACTTGATGTGGTCGTGCTTAGGGAATAAGGCCCACTAAGTGTCAACTCATTCATTAATGTAATGTAGTCTCATTAAATAAGGCCCACTAGGTAGTCGATACTTAATAAATGTAATAATGAGGAGTAGTTGGCATACACCCATGGGAATACTTGTAAGCAAGTATATCTACATGTATGTGTATGGTTGTATTGGGCATGTTGGGTTTTGTATTGCTACACATAGCCTATGGACTAATTCATTCCATAAGGATACTTTTGTTTTTATTTTTATTTTCAAAGTAGGGAAACCCATGGAATACTTAGGCTATCCACCTAGCCTTTATTGGTACGATCTCAAAACCCCAGCATGCAACTGCATCATTGTGTGCAAACAAAACATGGTAGTTGATTCAACTTAACCTAGTAAGCTATAATTGTAAAACCTTAGCAAGCATCGTTTATGGTTGTGAGTTTAAATACCACTCTAAAATCCTAATGCCAACTGTCGACATTCACTTGAAAACAACAAAATCAAATATATTGATGGACATAATACAACAGCAAGTATATTTGTAGTGTGTGGCGAGCCAAAAGGTGTAACAACAAAAGATAGTGAATCAAAGGGGAGGTCTCAAATTCAAGTCCTTGGAGTTATTTTTACGTCGATACGCGTATTTATTTCAAAACATGGAGGGGCATTGCAGTATTACTTTTAATTACTTTTGAAATTGTAGAAATTCTAAAGCCAAGGTGGCATAAAGAATTTCATAAACTAGCTAAGGATCTGAGCACACAATTAACCTCACAAATAATTGTATAGAATTAACATAAAGAAGAAGAAGAATGCACACATGAATAATGAATCTCAATAATCTAGGTCATATTCATTAAAGAATAATGAGGTTACATAAATAATACATCCTCATAGAGGAAAATCGAATTGCCAAAGATGCAACTCAAACTAGCTCATAACGCAGATTTACTTTAAAGCCAAAATAACCCCAAGGTGTCAAAAGCGGTTTCCTAATCTATCCAGGACATCACGAATTAGCAAAAACAGTATGGTCAGCTAATGAGTGGTGGAAAAGCTTTCTAATCATGGATTTTGGAGAGAAATCATGGAAATGGGTTGGCCACAAAAGAAGACAGCTGCCAATCAACTAGCTTTATACTAATCCAGTGAAAAGTTGAAAAAGCAGAACAAAAGCAGTCTAAGGCAGGAATGCACCCTTCCTATCATGGGCAGCCAATAAAGCAGCATAATCTTTATCCAAGATCATTCTAAGTGTGCTCTTGGGTGTAATCATGGCAAGTGTTGACCAAAGAATACAAGTGGAAGCCAACTACCTAGTCTAGTACCTATGAAATTAATCAAAATGACTAATAAATTATATCTTAAGTATGGAGTGGGTTTTTAATATTCCAACAGAAATCTAGCAAAAAATATTGATCAAAAGAGAATATTCATAGTTGTGTCTCTTAAGATCAATGGATCACATTGAAATCATTATGTCTCGTGCTTATTATTTTCAGTTGCTTCTTCTTAATCTTCCACCTAATTAAGCCACTTAAATCGTAATGCATAATTTGCTAGCAAATTGTGGGTCATGAGCTAGCACAGTGTGAGGGAGGTGGATCGCAGGTCACGAGCTGGCACAGTGTGAGAGAGGTGGATCGCGGGTCACGAGCGTGACATTGTGAGGGAGATAGAGAATACTAATCGAACATTGGCAGTTGTTTCAGATTCTAGCACTCCCCAGTCATTTCAGATGGAAATGTTGAGCATGGGAGGTTACATTTCAAACCTGCATGTACTTTCCAGCATTGTGAAATTCATAAATTCCAATGGCAGCGTTCAGAGTCTTCAATATAGACAATCCTCCAGATTGTATGTCATGCCAAAATGCCAACGGTACCAGATCGAGCGTGGAATCAGTTCGGTTGGAATTGGGGCATTTTTTCTACGAATGTTGAAGATGCACTCGGTGTTGTCTGAGACGGACATGGCCTCCATGTCATGCAAGGCCAATTCCACTGTTAAAGCTTCAACCAAATGAGCTTTGGTTGTAGATCTTATGAGTCCCCTACCCCAGAAATGAAAGTGGGGCGCATGAGGAGCAGCGTACGATGCCAAAGTTGAATGTGGAGGATGATCGAGAACTGTCAATGACTCTTTTGTTAGACAGTATTAAGAAATCTTGAATATTATTTATCGTAAGGGCTAAGATCCAATAGATCCATAGTTGTTTAATAAAATCTGTAACTTGTTAATCTATCGTTTCTAATCCTCCTTATCGTCAAGGGCAGTTCTTATTCCACGTCCATTGTCTCAATTCGTAAGTTAAATCTTCAAATTCCAGGCTCTCATTCCGCATTCATTATCTCAATTCACGATTTAAATCTTCAAATTCCAAGCATTCCCAGCGTTTTCGATTTATGGAGTTAAATCTTTTATGGAAGCATTCACCCTTTCGTAGAATGTACTTCATTCTTAGCATGTAAACATCTATGGATCGAGAGGATGATTGTCTCACACATATCTAAATGAAAAGATAAAATACAACAGAATCATGACAAATCTACCCCATATACTAAATTCATTCACAAGTTCGAATGGTAGAGTTCACAATAGTGAACTGAAAACTGGTCATTCACAGGTTCGAATGGTAACATTTTGAGTAATTGTGACAATGATCTAGCAACGGTTTTTTATTTCTTAACATAGTAATTGCGAGAACTATTTAGCAAAAGTTTTTATTTATTAACATAGCAGTAATGATACCTATCGGTGTTTCCATCTACATTAATGTAGATGTCTTAGTCTTAAAGGCAAGGGACTCGTTGCCACATGAAGAAAATAGTTGCATCACCATAAAGAAAGTGAAAAAATAATAAGAGTTAGCTCATTACCAGCTCGCACGGGTGTGGCTCATTGGCATCGCTTGATATGAAGTCAGTTGTTGTAAAGGAGGTCACGAGATCAAATCTCACCTAGGTTTACTTGTGTCCCATGGCTTGTAGGTTGTTGTGGGGCACCTAGGGGTATAGTGGTACCGAGAATGGATCCTTGGACCCCATGTCACGTGAGTACCAATCTAGCCCCAGTTGTCGATTCCCCCCCCCCTAAAAAAAAAAAGAGTTACCTCACTGCCCACTCTTTGGACAATAAGAAGATCTCATGATACAAACACTTATATCCATCTAGATTTGAAGTTCTAACCCCTTTTTTTTATTTGTTTTAGTCTAACACTTGTTGGCAAGATAAGCCTACATCCAAGAGAAATCAAAGGGCTCCATTCTGAAGCATGTTTGTTGTTGTTTCACAACTTTTACTTGCAAATTTAGGACATCAAGCATGCAATCCAAAAGGCATCCCTGATTGGAAACCAATCAACCCCCTAAGTGCCCGTCAAATTTATCTCATCTCACTTTATAGCTTTCGTTCTTATTTATTTAAAGCTTGATTGTTGGCCTTAAGGACCAATAGTAGGCATACTAAGGTCTGCATAGCCTCTTATAAATAACCCAGTATGGTGCTGGTGTCACATCCCCCCTACCCCTCACGTCAAATTTTGCATCCAACTTCACATATACTTATTCCACATTTCCTTTGGTGCACTAAAATAAATCTTAGATTTTTTTGTCTTCTTTTGATCTCTTACTACATAAACATTACAGCATGCCAGTATATTATTATGCTCATTTAGTCACACATGTTGCTTCTTTGATTATTTCCATCTAAGTAATATTATAAAACACTTCACATCAACTGAACTTAAAACTAATCTTCCCTAGAGACACATTCCAACATCTATAGAGATCCATACGATTGTCACTTTGTGAGCAAATTCTACAATTGAGGTACCACACTAGGTAGTGACCATTGTGGGACTTGTGAAGCTACATCCTCTTTGGTGTATTGCTTTGGACATCCCCTGCGACTCCGATCTAGCCCCCTCTTCATGAGGTACCATACTTAACACCACTGAATTGGACTCATTTCCATGTACCTTGTGTATATAAAAAACAACCCTTTCACTTTAATCCATAAAAAACAAAAAGTTAATCCCTGCATCAAGTAGGTTCATAATTCGACGATCCTCCATTTAAACAAGTAAGTCAATCCTCGCTCCGGCGAGTTCACAATCTGACGTTGCTTTCGCTTTCTAGTAATTAGATAACTTCCCTTTCCACTAGTAATTAATCTCATAGTTTAGTTTGCAAGTATTTCAAGATTTGCAATCGTATATTTTTTCACCCAATGGTTAAAGTATTGATCTCTATTATACAGTGTTACACAAGGGCATGTCCCCCACGATCAAGGGTGCGCCCCCCTTACTCCTCACGTCCCCGAGACATGGGGGGGCCTAGAAAATTATTTCACCATGTCCCCAATTTGGCAAAACATGGGGACATGCATGGCAAACCATTTCGTAAAAAGGGGGACGCCTGGGCTCCCCTCTCGAAAGCAAGACACCTAGACGCACCCTCTTGAATTTTTGAAAAAAAAAATTGTAAATTTTTATTTATTTATTTATAGATCCTTATTTCTAATTTTGTATGTCTTATTGCAAACTCTAGTATTTGTTGGGTTATTTAATATTAAATGGTAATATTAAATTCTTAAAGTAAAAGTGGCATTCTCATCATCGTTCATTTTCTATCTTTTTACTTAAATTTTTAACATTACCATTAGTTGTTTCAAGATGATTGAGAGTGGCTTCAACCTCATCGAACTTCATATGCAAAAAGTAGAATTTTAGATCTCATTCAAAATTCAACAGGCCTAATAGTATCAAAATTTCAAGATTGCAACGTTTCCACTAGATTCTACCAACATAAATCCATCTTAAACCCGAATCTATCAAGCACCGAGAGTGATCCAATTTCTTGATGTGTAATTTTTTATTTTATTTTAAACTCAAGAAATTTCACCCCTCTCTTGCTTCATAGATCCAACTTTAAGTTTTAATTTTTTATTTTGTAAGCAAATATGGATTTTTTTAATTATTTTTCATAATTTTTTATTTTATGAGCCAACATGGATTTTTTAAATTACTTTTCATAATTTTTTATTGTATGAGCTAAGAAACGTTACGTTACATTTCATTATATTACATTGCATTACCTTATGTGACAACATTTCCCCCATACTAGGATGTAGAGAACCTCCCTCCTCTCGATGCAATAAGGTACGCAGGTTTTTGATATTGGACCACAGTTATCTTTGTTGTAAGGGCGGAGGGAGCTCCAAGAACGCTCCTATTCAACGGCTCTCTCCGCTCTAAGAGGGCCGACGCACAAATCTTGTTTTTCTCGCTCAATTCTCATCCCGCCTCCATTAGAGGGCCGATCGATCGGCGGGTTCAATCGGGAAAGTTCGTGCATCCCCTGTGTTAGAGCAGTTCCGAACACGCCCTTATGGGAGCTTAAGAAAGGAGCCACCGTGCCGTGCGACCGGATTCCCCGACATTGCAGTTGTAGTGGCCGCGACAGAGCAAGCGAGCGAGGGTATCAAAGGCAGTAACAACAACGTGGGGATCCGGAGAGTCGGGCCGAGCCGAGTCGTGCCGAGGAGACAGTAAGGAGCCTCCGTGCTGAGCGGTCAAACTGTAAGCTCTGCGCTGAGACAAGCCGAGCCGAGCCGAGTTGTAGATCGATCGAGGCCAATCAACAGGGACGAGATCAAGATCAAGATTCAGTATCAAGCGCCCTTTCATTGGCGGATCATGATAACATTGTATCTCGTTCAGGATTCGCACTATCTGGCGTAGTCCTGTATTTGAGATGGTTCTGCGAGATATTTTGGAGATCGATTCTTTTGATCTCTCAAGATCGGTGGGACTCGGCTCCGGTGGAGGGCTTTTGTCGGAGGCGTGGACTTGCGTGGTGTCTTTGTGGTCTTTCTCTGCGGTGGCTTTGGCGTTTTTTAGAGGCGGTGGCCAGAGTGCATCAGTTCTCTTGGGGGAATGCTGATATGGTTCTTGGAGCTGCCATTCTGGTTCTTGGAGCTATCGAGTGTTTTATCGAATTTATCTGGTTCTTGGAGCTGTTGTTTAAGAACCCAGAATGGTTCAGTTCTAATGCATTTAAGCTTACATGGGGAGTTGCCAAGTTTCTTGGAGCTATCGATCTGGTTTTTGGAGCCGAGAGTGTTTTTATGACCATTTCTGGTCAATGGAGATGTCGGATCTTCCGGGTCTTGCGGCGGTGGTTCTGGTGCGGTCGGTATCCGATAGCATTGAGCTGCGTCCTTTCTTGGTCTCCTGATCTTGCGAGGTATTTGGTGCGGTCGGAATCCGATAGCATAGAGCTGCGTGGATTGAGGGTGTCGATTCTGATCTTTACGAGGTTTCTGATGCGGTCGGAATCCGATAGCATAGAGCTTCGTGGATTGAGGGAGTCGATCCTGAGGATCCTTTTCTTGCATGCAGAGGATACATCGTCTCTTGGTCTCGTTTTTTGATTCTTGAGGGTGTCGTTCCTGATTTGCGAGGTTTCTGGTGTGGTCGAAATCCGATAGCATAGAGCTGCGTGGATTGTGGGAGTCGCTTCTGAGTCATCAAATGCTCATCTGAGCGGATTTTTGGTGTTATCTTTTGGGTCTAAGACATATATTGCTTTATTTGGATGTCTTATTGAATAGATGTGACCTATTTCTGGTCAATTTTTATGACAGCTTTTGCTGATGATATTTGGACCTGTGAAGTTCAACTTCATAGTTTCATGAACATGGATTTCATGCTTTTTTAAGCAGTTTTTCTGTTTGTATTGACAACTTTTTAGTTGGTTCAGATTCTGGACTAAAGGTATATTGTGCTCGTACATGAGACAATTATCTGTTTTGTAATGTCAACTTTTTAGTTGGCTTTTTTTGGTATAATGGACTTTAGGGCCATCTACAAAATGTGAATAAAATATTTACGATTTTTTTTCTTTGAAAAAAAAAAAAGGTATGCAGGTTTGAGATTGACATTTAATCAAGCACATCAACCCCTCTATGTACCCTTGGTGTTGGTGGTGCTAATTGTTGAACTCCTTTATGGTGACCTTACTAAAAATGTACCCTTCACTCAAGAAAAATCATTTACTAAGCATAGGAAGCTTTTTTAATTTTTTACCTAATTTTAAAAATTGGATTAGGAGGTTTCATCAAAATTATAGGGTGCTAACTAATGTCCTTGGAGGATCAACTTCGAGATTCAAGGTAGAGGCAAGGACTAGATCCTGGGGGGAGGGTAGAGGATGCGATTGATGAATAGTATCCCAATATGTTAAATTCAAATACTAAAATATGATAAATCATATTCACAATTATATTCACATTATACAATGATGAATTTAGTATTTAGTATTTAAATGGTGATGGATGAGGCATTGTTCTGTTAATATGTTTGGATTCATATATTTTTAATAATTTTGGAGACGAGGGCCCTCTATGTTAGGGACACCGACATCCCATGTCCCTTGTGAATATTCCTAAAATTTGGGGGTAGTCTCCACTCGTCCCCATGTGTGTTTCCCCGCTCCCGCGCCCCCATGTCTCAAAAACTTGGTGAAGAATTGTTATTGTATACATGTTGAAGCTTTGATTTACTTGATTTAGTGATTGCTCCTTTGATTTACTAGTTTTCTTTATTAACTCTTAAGTTGTTTTTTCCACAGCAACCATCTTTAAATTTAAATTTCTTTATGTCTACCTCCCTAGGCTTTTGTTTATAAGTTACCGTAAACAAAAGAAGTTGAGTGTTGTTGTGACAATTGCACCCAACTCGGTAAACAAAAAAGAAGTTGTGTTGTGGTGACAACTACACCCAACTCATTAACTTTGCCCCAAGGCCCCTCTTTCAATGAACGACAAACAATATTTAGCATGTTGCAGAGCATTTAATGCTGCTGCAGCAAGCTTGATGACCGTTGGATCTCGAATGATCTCGAACAATGCCCCTCTCTCAATGAACGACAAACAATATTTAGCATGTTACAGAGTATTTAATGTGGCTGCAGCAAGCTTGATAACCGTTGGATCTCGAGTTAGCATGCTATAGAGTATTTAATGCCGCTACAGCAAAATTGATGACTGTTGGATCTCAAGCATGCTGCATAGTATTTAATGCTGCTGCAACACGCTTGATGACCGTTGGATCTCAAGCATGAGGCCCTCTCAATGAACATGCATAAGGACAATGAACATGCATAAGGACACCAAAGAAACAGCCTGCCATATTGCAAGTACCCAATCTAGAGGTCCATCTATTGGGGAGTTGTGTGCCAATATTACAAATAACTAATGTAAAGGCCGATAAGAAAAGACAAAGGAGCCCGTATAAAATAATGGTTTGACGCACACGTTAAGCTAAGCATCTCTATAAGGGCACAAGAAGAGCAACCACTAAGACTAATCATATGCACACCAAAGCACATTTAGAAAGAACAAAACGCTGCAATATAAATGCAAAAAGAGAATGAAGAGTTTGAAATCTGGAATAATCTTGCTAAAAAATCAAGAATGAAAAAGAAGATTCGAGAAAATGGAGTTACCGCACAAGCAGAAGATTCAGAAGATTCGACGAAACGGAGTTACCGTATAAGCATTTAAATAAACTAAGATTTTCCCAACAATGAATCTTTGGTTGCCTCCTAAGCATCAAATGCTTCGCACTCGAGTATGCTAATACACACAATCAACCAAAGGCCACCTACAGAACGAAGAACGCAAGCCAAAAACAGATTGCACACAAGCCAAAAACAGATTGCACAGAATCGGCGAGTTCCAACGGAATCCAAGGAGATACCATGTGATCACAAGTTCAAACCCCGCGACCTCGCTTTATTTGCAGAAGCTCCTAATTCTCTGCACCCATAGCACCAATTCAACCTAATCCAGCCAGTTACAACTGTAAAGCATTGGCGGACATCGTCTGTGGTCGTGACTCGCGAGTTCAAATCCCGTGCTGAAACCCTAAAATGCCAAATGCCGACATTCGCCTCAAAACAGCAAAAACAAATACGGCGACCAGGGATGGAATTTGACGGGTAAATGCTCGTCATGGGTCAATTTACCCGTCAAATACAGCTAAGATTTTGCCAAGACCGTCAAAATCTGGCTTAGAATACAGAAAACGTTTCAAATTTTGTTTGTTACCGGCAATTTTGACGGGTGTCCGTCATTTGAAATTCCAACCGTGACGGCGACTATGACGTATAACAGCTGGGAGTATATTTGCAGCGCGTGGCTGGCGAAAAGTACAGCAACATAATGAATAGAGTGGAGGTCACGATTTCAACTCTCCCGAAGTCCATTTCTTAAAGATGGAGACCCATCGCCAAATGAGAACAAAGTGTTGCACCGCCAGAAAAAGGCAAACCATCTGATGCAGTTTCATTCTGTCAACAAATAAGTAGTGACTTAACTAACAATAGCATGCAAGTTGGAAGAGAAGATAGGGACTTACTAAACATTAGAAGAGTCTCCAAAGAGATCGGAGATCGTAGCTTCAGAGTTCGAACTTGGCGGATCGGCGAAGGAGACTCGTAGGCAGCACTAATTATGAAGAAAAAGAAGGCGGAGAGCCTGGGGCTAGGCTGGGCTAAGTTTTTGCAGAAAAGGAGAATCGCACCCGGACCTGTCCTCCATTTTCTGCTCCTTATTTACTTGGCTCTGCCCCCGATGCCACTGTGATGGTTCGCCAGAGCCTAGAGGATTTGAATAATGGAACTTTCTTGATGTGGAATCGTGTTTGCCACGTGGAAAGATGGTGGCCAGGTGGCCTATGCTGGTGAGAACGTGGGTTATCAAAAATCGTTTTCATATTTAATTAAAACTAGCGATTGGGTGCAATAAAAGAAGGTATTCTAATAATAAAATATTATTACTTATATAAATCTTAGATGGAGTGGATAATAACTAACTTCCATTACTTCTAACAAACTCCTAAAATAATGTTCAAACAACCTCAAGTACAATGTTCAAGACACATAAGGCCTTTAACCACTTTAAATATCATGACCCTTTATAAACTAATGGCTTAAAAGGTTAAGTCTTAAATCATGTTTAAAGGGTAAAGTCTAAAACCAATTAAGGCCCACCAAAACCAACTTAAATATGATCAACGCTTCCTCCACTAAGGTCTCAAATTTTTATTTTTATTTTTCACAAGTGAAAGGACAAGGAGATTTATTCTGGTTTCTTTTGTTCTTCGGTGTATTCCCGATATTTGCATTTAAAATCACCTCATCTTAGCTTTCTATATCCAATATGAAAGGGTTGTTCACATAACACAAAAGGTAAATACGACCATTAACCCGGAATGGTCCCACCTTCCATAAATAATTTATATCAATCAATGTTCCCAATAATAATCGGGAAAAAGAGTCACCTAGAAGTCGACAATACTATTGGAAAAAGACTTACAACAACAAATCTCCATAATCCTCCCCGTTCCATATTGTCCATCAATCAAAGACATTTTGAGGCGTTTTCATAATGAAGATGCAGTCTAAAAAGATTCCTTGTTTTTTTGGCCACTAACATTTCGACACGTTTCACCTGGTGATTGGCGAATTTAGGTACAGCACGCCATGGTTAAAATTTTCGGTTATTATATCCCGTGATCTAGCAAGGGCCGAAAAAGGCGACATGGAGTTAATTGGTTAAGTACACGTTTTGAAAACGCTCATGCTTTATTATGTCTGTTTGTATTCTTTCCGCGTAACTTATTCCTCCGCCAAGTCCATCCTTATTTTAAACTCGCTCTACATTCTTTTTTATTGATCTGCCTTTAAATTTGGCGTAGAGTAAAGAACCGAAGAGAAAATGCAAGCTATTGTAGGAAGCATGCCCATGGTTAAAATTTCTTTTACAGAACGAGAGATTTTAATTATAATTTTTGTTTTTAATGAAGACTATTTTTAACGAATTAATTTACATCATACCATTGAAAAAAATCTTATTAATTATAACTTAAAATTTAATCTCGCTCCCTTACAAATTACAACGCAGTGATAATCAATAATTTGAATAAGATATAACACGATTGAAATTGAAATATATGAATATAATTAAATAATAATTTGAAATTATAAGATATAATTAAATAATTTGAATGTTTATACAATATAATTAAAATCAATCAATATAGTTAAATAATTTGAAATATATAATTAATTTATACATTTATAGTTATGACATATTTTTGCCGATTAACGAATGACAGTGGAACAAGTGTCTCACATTTGTGTGCTTGGTCTTCCTTCTTCCAGGCGTGTTCACCAGGTTTCCTTCGAGCACTTAATAATTGTCAGAGGAAGGCTACCATTGTTGGCCTTAATGTCATCTCAGTCATTAATGAACCCACCGTTGCAGCTATAGCTTATGGGTTTCATCAAAGCTCATAATTATGGTTCTTTACTGGGGCGGATCTTCATTCTGTCTGGAGAGGTGAAATTAAGGTGAACGCTATCGGAGGAGACCTGCATCTCGGAGGCTTAGATGTAGACAACATAATATCACAGAGACTTAAACAACAGTCCAAGAGATCTTCAAAGATTCCGTGTAGAACAATGGCCACATGCAGCAATGCACCTCTCAAGCCAACAACAATAGGTGAAACCTACGAGAGTTTGACCTCTTTGCTCGGTAATGAGGAACGTGATTTCTTGACAAAAACAATGGAGACAAGGTATGACTGTTATACTTTATGATATCATTCTTCTATTTCAAAAATTGCATTCATTTTTCATGCCTCACTGCCCCTTTTATCTCCATGGCAATGTATTGCGGCCAAATTAGACACCTGCAAATTTGAATAAGATTATTATGTTATCTTACACTTTTCAAGATTTTCCAAATAACAAATCTCTTGGTTTCACAAAACTCGATGTTGTCCAAAGCAGTGAGTGTTTACAGCATGAACTGTCGCTATCACGAACAGATATTAGACGTCCTGTGTATGAAGGATTGTTTAAAGATTTAAGTTGGCATTTCCTTGTCTGTGATGGTTCTGTAACGTCCCCGACCCTCTGACCGGCGAAGAGGACGCTACTATCACCAAACATATGGGCAAATAGCCCCCTGAAGTTGAACAGACATATAATGCTAAAATAAAAAAGCTTAAAACATAGAGCATAATAAGATGCAGAATCCTCATATACATAGCAGAAACAACATACATTCATTCAAGCATACCACATGTTCATTATATTCATTAATCCGTAAATATAAATGCAAATATGAAATAGTCAAGAATACTCATCTGATAAGAACTCGTCTCGCAACCAGCTACGTCGCTGCAACGTTCCACCCAACCATAGGCCAGTGTGCTCATCAATATCTCAGCAACACTACCACCCCCGAGCTGGGCATGATTCCTCAAGGAATAAGGGTCAAATCAGGCTTACACATAGCCAAGATGCACAAATCAGCCAATCCCACACAGTAGGGTTTATCAGGCCGTCAAGGAGCTAGGAAAGGCTAAATGCTAAGCCGGTGACCTCAAACACCAGTTTTCTCAAGCATACCCAGCCTCTAATCCTACTCTCAGCAATCCAAAGACCAACCACTGCATACCGCAGTAAGGCAAATAGTTCACAGCTCTGTGAAGAAGATGAAGACCACAGAGTGACAACCCCAACAAAAGGATGAACACAGCTTAGGTCCTCAAGACAAATCATAGTTGTTCTTGGCCCTAGTGTGGCCAAAACAACTCAGCAGCAACCCAAAAGGGCACTTGCATACACAGTAACCCAAAACCAAGGGGAAGACAACGGCCCCAATATCACAATGAAACGATGGCAACATTACACAGTCCGCAATGGGAAAGAATCCAGACTCCTAGCATGGACAGGGGAAAACATAGATGCAAAGCAAAACCCCAAAAAGGGTGTTTGCACACGCAACAACCCAACCAGGGATAGATCAACAGCCATGCCTTTACTACTGCAGCAGCGGGAGAAACACAGACTCACCACAAATCCCACATGAAGATGAAAAGGTCTGATTCTTAGTCTGGACAGAGGAAACACATACGCAACCCCCCCCCCCAAAAAAAAACATAAGGCAACACAGTCAACCAATGGAGGAGAAGTTCGATAGTAAAAAAAGCAACTCAATCCTCCTCACAAGTCGGGAAAAGAACATAGCCAATCTCACAGTGAAGAACCACGGACACTAGTAATCAGCGAGAGAAGGGAGAACAGACCCCGCCGGCGTGAGATGGTCCAGACAAAAACCACAGTGGAGAACCCAAAATCGTGAGGAAAATAGAATCCCCCTCTGCGTGAGGATAACCAGACGACTCGCAGTCATAGGAGAGAACCGATTCACCGATCAGTAAACGGTGTGGGAAGGGAGAATAGAACCGCCCCTACTTGTGTGTCCTGATCCAGACAAAACCATGAGTGGAAGAGTGGGAAAAAATGGTGACTGTTCCCCTGCCCTTCGCGTGAGGAAGAGCAAGCTTGCTGGTGGAGTGTGTGTGTGGGCAAGGCATGTCGTCTTGCCACACTCCACTACCAGCATTAACTGCCCCAACCAATAGCAGAACATTAAAGTGGTGGTTGGATGAGACAAGGGAAGGTGAGCAGTGAAACAGGGTGGTGACACATGGCAAACTCCCAATGGCTCCCACGGTTTAGACAACCCCCCCCTTAACCTTAGAAATCATGCCCTTTTCATTTAACGTTGCACCATCGTAGCTGGCTGTAGGTTTATTTTAATTGATGTGCATATTTACATGATCCCAAAGCTATAATGTGCCGGATAACACGATATACCATCGACAATGATCCCTATTGCCGAAACATAACACAACCGAATTGATGGTGGGGCTTTTGCCTTTAGCTCCTCACCATGATTAATTACAAAATATACATCATGTACCCTTTAATGTAAACGAGGTCAAAACTGGGGTATTACAATCCCCTCCCCCTTGGAATAACACCGTCCTTGGTGTTCCAATACATATACTATTTGCACATCAAAATTTCAAAATTTTGCAGACCTGTCCCATGTTCAATTATCTACTTTGAATGTTGAGGACCAAGCCCCTCGACTTCCCATAACTTCTTTTGCTGGTTCTTAGCTCTTGGCTTATCCCAAAGCCTAGGAACTTTGTGGCTGCTTCCCTCTTCATGTTCCCTCGTGGGACAATACCAGCGTAAATGATGTCCTCCGCATTCCCAGCATTTCACTGGCTGCTTCATCTTTACTTGCTCAATTTCATTTGAGTCTTCATGCCTGGACCGTTTCTCAATGGATCACTTGGACGAATGTCCCATCATTGATCCACCTTCCTTTCTGGTGCCGATTGCTCCCAGAAGGCTTTTCACCTCCCTTTGTAAACCAATGGAGTCTTGCAAAATCTGGTGGTTCATTTCATTTTGCCTTTTCTGTATCTTGAGTATCTCTCCAAGATTCTCTTGGGTCCTGGCAATCGTTTGAAAGAGACTTCCAACCAAGTCCAGCAACTTTTGGTCTGTTGCCATGATCAATGTGCACCATTGGATTTCACCTTTCTCACCTGTGAAATGCATCATTGAAATTCTGTTAGACCAAGCATAATATAGGCATTAATATTAGTCATTTAATTGCTCAATTGGCATGACAGACCAAGCCTCATCAAGGAGACTTTCATATTTTGCATGCCTTCCCAATAGGCACATGAGCTCATTCATGTCCATTCTTGGGCAGGGAATTAACCATTCCAGCATCAACAATTTTCTTTAAGCAAGTACACACATTCTATTTTCAGTCATACATGCATTCAACAATCTTTTGTTTTCACAATGCATAAGTATATATATATAATTAAAAGGCAAGAGAGAGTAGCAAGAGTATTTCCCCTCTTTGTCTTGTTCCATCCTGGAACCCACACCACCGATGTGGCTTTTCATGCTCTCAACCTCTTTCACTTCACCGTGAATGCTGGACCAATCCCTCTTGGTCATGACACTTAGTGTCTCCGGTCTATTTCAGACCTCTCAACCATGGGGCCTCCCCACATGGTTTCTCTTGGCTGCTAGGAACTCCACAGTCTCACTAGCACCTTTTTCATTACCTGCTCATTCTGAGCTCTTCAGGACAGTCACATGTCCACATGCACCCCTAGGATGCTCTCATAGTTCTCGCTTCCAGCGATACCTATATTCAAACATTGAATAAATTCACATGTTTAGTTTATTCTCATCTGTTTTTATCTCTTAAACAAGACCTTAAAACATCATAACCAAATCATATACACATGCATATTCATAAGCAAGAATTGCAAAATAACCCAATACTTATCTGTATTATGCGTTTCCTCGTTGATCCACAGGATCCTGCTTCGCCTTGCAAGCCTTGGGATCGCCTATGGACTTGGATGTTAGGTCAGCACGCAGGCTGCTCCACAACATCAAATAATTAATGTCCAACTAGTACACCTTCATGCCGACTGGGCTTGGAACTTTACCACGACCATTTCCAAGTCCAGGATCTACTATGGATCCCCAGGCATTTAACAACCCAACATACACTTATACCAACATACACTTATATCAACAATACACTTATACCAACATACAGTTATATCAACAATACACTTATACCAACAATAACCCTTACTTCGCAACCCTCACAACAACCGTTTGCCTTTTCTCTTTAGTGTGCAACACCAAACTGCATCTGTTTAGCCTGACAACACAAGCAATACATGTAAACTCATCAGCGTTATTGCTCTAAAAACCGTAATCATGTTTCATATCATTCTCTATCAAGTATTGAGACACCAGGAGTGTGTCCACCCCCTAGGGTGTAATCAATATTGAAAACCCTTTCATGATCCGACATCGGGAAAGTGTGCACCCCTTTTCGATGTGAACCACGTAGGCCCTATTCATACTCAAGCAATCTGCCATAATGGAAATAAAATCAAAACATGTTCTGCATGTGGAATTTTAATAATTTGACATGCATATTCTTAGCTAGGGTCACAGAACACTTATCCATTTGCCAATGCAATATTCCTTCGTTTAGGAGGAATGGGGGCTCCCTTCTCTAAGTTGACAGTCCCTTAGTTTGCCATCCCAATTCCTCTTTACATTTCATATCCACACATGTCTTACCGACATAACCCATACCATCTCACTCATGTTGCTTACCAAACATGCAGTGCAGATGAGACATTCCCAAAATGTCCAATGGAGTTTCACCCGAAACCCATTTCCAAGATAAGGGAAAACCTTCCCATGAAGTTTGGCTCCTGCAGGCCATCACACATGATCTTCCTGCAGTGTGCACCCCTAGAACACTCATCAAATAGCCAAACAGTCAATCATTATTTGATAATACAATCCAAATTGATTGTTCCATAACCAAGCAATAACATTATTAATTAAATTCAACAAGAATTTGCAACTCTGTTTACTACATAAATTGAATTGCTTGGCAATGAGGTGATCCTCATTTGTGGGTTTCTTGTAAGAAGCACCACTATGCCCATTCTAATTTCATGCTTACTAGCATAACATGAATACCCACTTACAATGCGTCCTCCTGACACAATCTTATGCAAGCCAATAGTGATTAGTAGTTATCAGCAATTTCTCGAATCCGAAATTCACAATTCAAATTTACAACTCATTATGCATACAAACTATTATCACAGCCATGAGACTCTTCTCATGAGGTTTGGCTCTTTCACATGGTAGATTCTGGCCTTTCTCATGGTCTTACTCTCATTGCCATGCTCCAACAATCTACCTGAAACCTGAACTTCAATCAGCCAAACACTTGGTAAGTCTTGACGCATATAACATTTTCATTGCTGCAACAATCACTAAAGCATTTTCAAAATTTATAAAATTCCAATACTTTCAGCTGTTAATCACACCAATATTACCAAAACTCATTTTCTTCACGCAATCATTATCATATTTTAGATTACAGGGTGCAGTCATATTATTTATGCCAAAATGAGTTGTTCAGATACTTTTTACTTCACAAGCGTATCAGTGTACCACCTTGCCCTTCCATAGAGCATTTCCGGCAGCCAATTGATCATGACTACCCTCTTCATGTACTTACTCTCCTGCATTCACATCAGCTCTTGAAATGGTTCCAGAATTGTCATCAATCCATCATTTTAGCCATTAGCTATTCATAATATCTCATGCACTATATCAATGCATTCATGCAATGCATCACAACATTTGCACTCATACTTATGTATGCATATCTACAAAATTTACTCATACTTTTCATATGCATCCATTCAATGCATAACTACAAGATTCATAAAATATTTCAATGCATATCCACTCAATGCTACTTTGCATTGATTCAGGGATACTATGCAGGCATGACACATTTCTCTATGAATGTAGTATAAAATTCAAATATCCACATGGTATGAGATCGTTTGCTTTTACCACTCAAATGCAATGGTCATAATTATACCATTACCTTCATGGGTTCTTCTTACACCCTTTACATTACCAATTTGGTTGATCCTTTGTAGGAGATTTCAGAATTTGCTCACCAACTTTTGATTCTGGACTTGTTGCCTTATCCCTTTCTCCATAGGGTTGCTGGTCACATTCATCAGCATCAACAACATACTCCATCATGTCCAAATTGTCGTTGGTTCTTCCACTAATGCCAACACCAATGCAATACTTATCATTAGTGGCTTATTATAAATGTATTACCAACATGTAATATCTTATGCATGCTAGGCATATCCTCATACATTTCAACCTATAAAATGTAGTTATAATCAGCAAGTTAGGGTTTAAGGAACTTCCCTTTCAAGTCCTTCATCTTCGCATGGAAGTCCTCTTCCATACAACAGCTGGTTTGACATCATGGTCTTGCTACCTCTAGGCATGCAATTCCTGGATTTGTCCAAATTGACAGCAACACATTTCACTTTCAACAATCACTAGCACTTTGCTGCTTCACATTCACATTCTGGTGACTCTCCCTTGTTCCCTGCTGGATAAGCTTTCCAACGCCTATCCACAGGCTTCATTCTGACCTCGGGTGTGAAAACCACACCTCTTCAAAATGATGCTTTTTACCAAATGTACTTAGGTCTGAAAGGCAAACTTCAGCCACCTAGAATTTTCTTTCCTTTCAGCCCTGTAACCCACTGACAGTCTGCTGAAATCCACTGAAAAACAGTTGGAAGTTGCTGAGAAAATTTCACTTTGAAAACCCAAAAATTTCCTTTGTCAAAATCGGGTCTCATCCCAACAAAATTTCCGATGTTTCGGCGGCCAAAATCACTAAGCTTCCGATTTACATCGGCAAGCAAACTAACTGTTCATCGGGTGCACAGTCCCTTGAGCAGCCGCAACGATGGGAAGTATTCCTCCTACGGTCTCCGTGGGCATCCTTCAGCGATCTGCTCATCTATCTTTCTTCGAATTTCATCGCTGGTCAGGTGCGCTGTGCGTCGGCCGACTAGTCCTCTAGACTTCCGCCATGGCGTCCAAAGAATCGTCTGTGTCATCCACGGCCACCAGTTCCCATCGGCGATTAGAGCACATTGCATCTACGGCGTCGAGTGGTTTAACCACTATGGATCCGATGTGTCGACGATCTCCTCGGCTATATTTTTCCGAAGCAAGCTTTCTGGAAGACATCAACGATGCCAAGGACTGTTCGTCAGGTCCGTAATCATCCAACCTTCCGGTGTTTCGGTGACCATATCCACTAACTCTCTCCGCAGCTCATTGGTGGCTTGCTTGCCTAATTTCTTTCTGGCGTTTCGGGCCCGTAGTGGTCTATTATTCCGCAACGGTGGGCAACAATCCTGTTATACTTTCCGTGGACCAAAGCTTTGTCAGCGGTCAGGGTGGCATCCTATTGGGGTGTCGAACATTTAGTGCTCTAGGCGTCCGCAATGGCGACAATCCAATCAACTAAATCCTTCCGATGATGTTCATCGGCGTTCCGATCTCCTATCAGTTTTCGACGCCCGATGATCTTGTTCCTTAAAAAAATTTTGAATTTTCTTCGTCCATCGGCAATCGGAACCCCTAGAAGCTGTGGCATCGGCGCTCGGATGCATTCCTCATCGAATGGTTAGTCCCACGATCTCCGCAATGATGGACGTTCGACCAACAGATTTTACTCGGCGTAGCTCATCAGCGTATAGATCATCTGAGCATTGTCGATGGGATCAACTAACCATTGCCGATGGCCGATGATTTTTAGGACTTAGAAAAATTTTCGAAATTTTGCTTCTCTCTCTTCCTTTTCGAACCCCATCGACTCAACTATCTTCTATTCATCGGCGAAATAGTTCAATCAGTAGCCGCAACGGTGGCTCGTCGTCTTCGATCTTTTTTCGATTGATGGCCCAATCCGTTAATATGTTCCGATCGACAGCTGAAGCATAACTTGATTAGCATCGGCAGTCAGAACGTCTTCTCATCGGAAGGATAGTGCTCTAGGCTTCCGCAACGGCGGGTGTAGGAAGCACTAACTCCTTCCGATGGCCGACGGTTTTGGGCCTTAGAAAAAGAAAAATTTAAACTTTCTCTACGGCGTTGGCGGTCACAGGCTTTATCCGTCAGAGGCATAGTGGTCTAGCCATTTGCAACGGCGGTGCTCAATTGGCTAAGCATCGACGATCCATTTGTCTAAGTTTTCCATGCACCGATGGCCAAACACTTAGAAAATTTTCCCAAATTTCCCTCTCTGTCTTCCGCCGCTTTGGTCGTTGGATCAACTATCCATCGGGTGGCCGTCCCACTAAGTGCTCCACTGCATTAGAAGAACTTGTCACTAAGTTTTTCGATGGGCCGATGATCCTAGCACTTAGAAAAATTTCTAAATTTTCCTGCCACAATTTTCTGATTGCTGCTGGGCAGAAGGAAACCTGCCTCTGCTATCTAGCCTTTCTTGGCCCATTCAGGCCCATGCTGCAACCTTTAGCTCTGATACCACTCTGTAACGTCCCGACCCTCTGACCGGCGAAGAGGACGCTACTATCACCAAACATACGGGCAAATAATCCCGTGAAGTTGAACATGCATATAATGCTAAAATAAAAGGCTTGAAACATAGAGCATAATAAGATGCAGAATCCTCATATACATAGTGGAAACAACATACATTCATTCAAGCATACCACATCTTCATTATATTCATTAATTCGTAAATATAAATGCAGATATGAAATAGTCAAGAATACTCATCTGATAAGAACTCGTCCCGCAACCAGCTACGTCGCTGCAACGTTCCACCCAACCATAGGCCAGCGTGCTCATCAATCTCTCAGCAACACTGCCACCCCCGAGCTAGGCATGATTCCTCAAGGAATAAGGGTCAAAGCAGGCTTACACATAGCCAAGATGCACAAATCAGCCAATCCCACACAATAGGGTTTATCAGGTCGTCAAGGAGCTAGGAAAGGCTAAATGCTAAGCTGGTGACCTTAAATACCAGTTTTCTCAAGCATACCCAGCCTCTAATCCTAGTCTCAACAATCCGAAGACCAACCACTGCATATCGCAGTAAGGCAAACAGTTCACAGCTCTGGGAAGAAGATGAAGACCACAGAGTGACAACCCCAACAAAAGGATGAACACAACTCAGGTCCTCAAGACAAATTAGAGTTGTTCTTGGCCCTAGCATGGCCAAAACAACTCAGTAGCAACCCAAAAGGGCACTTGCATACACAGTAACCCAAAACTAGGGGGAAGACAACGACCCCAATATCATAATGAAACGATGGCAACATTACACAGTTCGCAATGGGAAAGAAGCCAGACTCCCAGCATGGACAGGGGAAAACATAGATGCAAAGCAAAACCCCAAAAATGGTGTTTGCACATGCAGCAACCCAACCAGGGATAGATCAACAACCATGCCTTTACTACTGCAGTAGCGGGAGAGACACAGACTCACCACAAATCCCACATGAAGATGAAAAGGTCTGATTCTTAGTTTGGATAGAGGAAACACATACGCAGACACCCCCCCAAAACATAAGGCAACACAGTCAACCAATGGAGGAGAAGTTCAATAGTAAAAAAGGCAACTTAATCCTCCTCACAAGTCGGGAAAAGAACATAGCCAATCTCACAGTGAAGAACCACGAACACCAGTAATCGGTGAGAGAAGGGAGAACAGACCTCGCCAGCGTGAGATGGTCTAGACAAAAAACACAGTGGAGAACCCAAAATCGTGAGGAAAATAGAATCCCCCTCTGCGTGAGGATAACCAGACGACTCGCGATCGTAAGAGAGAACCGATCCACTGATCAGTAAATGGCGTGAGAAGGGAGAACAGAATCGCCCCTGCCTGTGTGTCCTGATCCAGACAAAACCACGAGTGGAAGAGTGGGAAAAAATGGTGACCGTTCCCCTACCCTTTGTGTGACGAAGAGCAAGCTTGCTGGTGGAGTGTGTGTGTGGGAACGGCATGTCGTCCTACCACACTGCACTGCCAGCATTAACTGCCCCAACCAACAGCAGAACATTAAAGTGGTGGTTGGATGAGACAAGGGAAGGTGAGCAGTGAAACACGGTTGTGACACATGGCAAACTCCCAATGGCTCCCACGGTTTAGACAACCCCCCCTTAACCTTAGGAATCATGCCCTTTTCATTTAACGTTGCACCGTCGTAGCTTGCTGTAGGTTTATTTTAATTGACGTGCATATTTACATGATGCCAAAGCTATAATGTGCCAGATAGCATGATATACCATCGACAATGATCCCTATTGCCGAAACATAACATAGCCGAATCGATGGTGGGGCTTTTGCCTTTAGCTCTTCACCATGATTAATTACAAAATATACATCATGTACCCTTTAATGTAAACGGGGTCAAAACCGGGGTATTATAGCTTCAGAGGATCTCAACAAATTAGAGGAACCTTACCTCTCTTATTAAAAATGGGATGGTTCATCGGAGGAGTTCAACAAATTAGATGAACGTTACCTCTCTTTAATGTTTTTATTATTATTATGGTAAAAGTATAAATTTGTTTTTTAAAATAAAAACCTTTCATCCAAATAAATCTTTATTTAGTTACATTATTTTTTATTAATCATCAAATATAAAATGCATCCATTTCAATTATCTTAAATATTAATATATCAACTTGAGAGACAATGCATATATGAAGTTGGCCTTTAGAGACTAAAATATATTAACCTGTTGTAGCTGCAACCTATTTCCCAAATTTCTAAAAAAAATTGGACCCTCCTTTTGATTTTTCTGGCTCAGTTTTGTTTGATTTCTTTAAAGTTGTCTTGGAAGTCCAGTTTTCCACTTAAAATTGACCTTTGGGAAGTCAGGTGATTAGTTAATTGTTTTCCCGCTGTTTCAGAGGTTAAACGAGATAGTATTACTGTCGCCCAGCTGAACGTCATTCGTTTATTTGAACACTTAGCATTTTGATTTTTCGATGATTTTATTTATTACTGTTGAAAGTTGGTTGAAGATCGAGTCAGGGCATTAGTTCTCTATGCCGTCAACGTTTCGGAAGGGAAACGACGAACTACTCTTTTTCTCGCTGATCTGTGGCCTTTATCACCTTGTGGTTTTATTGTTTAAACCTTTGACTGTCAATGATTTGATTTCGCTTTATCGCTATCGGAATGATTTTTGACTTTGATTGGAGGGTTTGTCCTTTGCATTGCCGACACTGCAGAGACGTTCAGGTTTAAAGTTCCGACCTTTAGCAATTAGAACGTCTGATCGCCGACGGGTTGTATTTTGTCATGAAACCATAGTTGTTTGGGAGTCTGTCGTTGCTGCTGTCGATCAGACTATATGCCCGACGTTTAGTGTTTTCAACCACCGACGCATTAGTGGTTAGTGGTTCCGATATCCGATACATGACTACGGTGGCGTTTAGTGCTCGGAATCGCCGACACCACGGTAGCGCTTAGATTTAATTCGTCGACACTGCGGAAGTGCATTGTCCTTTATGTCGCCGACCTGTAGCATGTAGAGTTTCCGACGCCGATAGATTTGGAATTTTTCGACCTTTAACCTTAGAGCTGCTGATCGCCGACAATTTTATTTGGTTGCGAAACCCGTAGTTTGTTTGTCGCCCGCCATTCCGGCTATCTAGTGAACTATTCGCCCGACGTTTAGAGGCTCTGCTCATCTATAGGGTTTTTCCCACCGTTTCTTTGACCGAGGGTTATATAAGAGGTGAAGTGTTTTTTATTATTTATCCTTGTGGAAAAATCGCTTCCGCTCTAGTCCTCATTGATCGAGCTATACCACCATTTGCTCAGCTGTCCGATTTTCATTCGATTGGCGTGCTGCCGTGGAGGTTTCGGGTCATCCTACCGACTGCACAGCGTTTTGCCAGGTAGGCCAACCACGGTTTCATTTTTCTTGATTTTTATTGGTCGTTTTGAGAACTATGGTCTTCACTGGTTAGGTTTTTCCCGTAGTTATGTAGTCATTTGTTTAGAATAAATTTTTATCCCCGTAGTATGCATATTAGCTAGTTTTCTTTGGTAGTGGGGGTTCTAAACCTATGTTTTGAGCCATTATGGTTGCTTCATCCCTGTCTGAAAGATTAGGTGGTCGGTGCAGACAAGCGTTACGCTGTCTGCACCACCTATTTTCGGGTTGTTTATGGTCGTCCGGGGGGGTGTTTCTGTTTTCA
Organism: Pseudotsuga menziesii; assembly: GCA_001517045.1. NCBI lineage: Eukaryota > Viridiplantae > Streptophyta > Pinopsida > Pinales > Pinaceae > Pseudotsuga > Pseudotsuga menziesii. The sequence continues at coordinate 434,586 of LPNX010528348.1, forward strand.
TATGCGCTTACCCTATTTTCTTGGGCGGCAGAGGTCTTGATTTTGGTACGAATTGGGGTTTTCTGCGATGAACATCAGTGTAGGGTCTCACGTTTGAGGATTAGCCTTATTGATAGTGTGGTTCATGTTTATTGAAGAGTTGGATTATTTCGAATGCAGTCCGGGTTAATGATGAGTTTTTCTATCAGGGTTGTGGACTTAGAAGATTTTAGGACACAACTTGCAGCAGTTTCTTTTGCCTTGTCATTTTCTTTTATGCATTAATACTCTGTATAATTTATTTTTAAGAATGCACATGGAAGAGGTAAATAAGTTGATATAGTTTTTATTCATTACTAAAACACTTACTAAAAGCTCAAATGGTCTAAGAACATAATGTGTTTATGACAGGGTGACTGTTGCAGAGGAGATATGTCTAAAAGACAAAAGAAGAAGGCTCCAGTTGTGGAAGGAGAACCAGATGTTGAAATCATCACCAAGGTTGAATAAATATATGAAGATACCAAAGCTACTACCGGGGTAGAGCCAGATTATAAATGGTGTGAAATATACATGATGATTGTAAATCAGAATGTGCCTGATGCAGGATTTGAAGAGCTGACTATTTATGCAAATATCGAGAAATCGGCTCTTATGAAAGTAGCCACAAGACCTGAGTTGTTCCCATGCTCAGAAGTGATCGGCTGGATTCTGCCAAGGGCAGATGTAACTACGATGATCCTTGAAAATACTGCTAGACAAGGATATGCTGCATACAGCCCTGCTTATGTCTCCATGGCATATCACCTACCTCTGGCTAAGATTTACTTAACAGAAAGCTGGTTGAAAGAGATAGATTTGGACCTGGTAGAAAAAGTAAAAAGAATGATGATACCAAGGAAGAAATTTCAAACCAAACCATTAGGAGAATATGATACATCCACTCTCCTGACCCCTTATAGATTTATAACATTGATGTTGAATAGAATTTTTGGTAGAGCTCACGGAAAAAGCTTCAAATTGGGATGGATACCAATTATTTTCTATGTGGCCACTCAATGAACCATATTCAATTGGTCAAACATAGTGTCCAATAGCCTCTCAACATGCATATCTTTAGCTTTGGGAGGGGTATCACAGAAGAAGTCAGAGTTCTACATGAGCTCTATCCTAGTTGACTGTATACTATGTACCCAATCTTTTCCATCCTTGAGGTGTAATTGGGATAGGGACAGGACCCCGGTATACACTGCATATAAATTATTTTAGGCACACAAATACCATGGCTACTACAGATAAATATGTGAACACTTCATCATGACGTTTTACACTCTAATTTTCCTGACAGAATGCAATTGCATGTCCAAAGAGGCGTTCATGGTCATTGAGGAATATGGAGACTACTATTTAACTGAGGAAGGCATGTATATCAGAATGTATGGGGGTTCCAGAGAACCTTTTGTACTCCCTAAATATGCCACTGACTATGTACTGCATAAAGAGGCAGTTAGGCAGGTATATCTTGATGGTGTGGGGAGTTTTTTGTTCAAGCATAAAAAGGCAACATTTCCTGCCATACCTTTCTGGCTAGGGAGTTATAAATTTTCAAAAGTAAAACAGACTGCAGAATTTGTGCAGGAGTTGGAGCACTTCCATTTTGGTGAAAAGAACTTTCACAGGAATGACTCCCGAAATAAGGTATCATAACACTACAAAGAGGAAAACATTCATTTTGAGTCTACTAACTTTTGGGACAAGGACGAAGAAACCTTCAAGAGTGCAAAGAATATGACTGCCTTAAAGAAGAGATTTAAACAGAAAATCACTACTGTGGGCAGACACGGCAAAACTGTACAAAAGACTAAGACAGCTGAAGAAGAGGAGGCCAAAAAGAGGGAAGAAGATGCTAGAAGGCTAGCACAAGAGGCAGAGAGTTGGCTGAAGAATGAAGAAGAAGAAATAAAGAGAGCTGTAGAGGAAGCAACAAAGAAGGAAGAGGAGGAAAGAAAGAGGAAGGAAGAAGCAAAGATAAATAAAAGACAAGATGAAAGTGAGGGTCTGAGATTAACAGGATCTAAAAAAGATCAGCAGACCACTGAGAAGATGGATACATCGGGGGGGAATGATCATACGGATCAAGGGCTTGGACAAGATAATCCTGATCCCCAGGAGCCTGCTGCAACTTTTGGAAGCACTCAAGGGCAAGCTGTGTTTTCTGGAATGAAGTTGATACCTTTCATGCAAAAAGAAGGAGAAGAGGTACCTGATTTGAGCGCCATTTTCTATGACAAGGAAAAGAAAAGGATTATTAAAAGGACCAAGAAAAAGGTTGAAACAGGAGGACAATCGGGAAAAATGATAATTGACAAGATTTTGGTGTATGGGACAGATGCAGATCCAAGATTGACAGCAAGAGCTGGGGTGGTGTTAACCCAAGCTACTGAAGATAATGTAGATAGGCTGATGACAGATCTTGAGCAGTCCAAAAGGAATGCAACTCAATTAAAAGAAACATTGAAGAAAGAGAGAGATGAACATCATACGTCGAAGAGGAAATTTGAGGACATGCAAAATGAAGTGAGGACTTCGAAGACAGAACCCCAAACTCTCCAGGCCAATAAGGAGGCTTTAGAATTTTCTATAGAGAAAACAGAGAAGGATGCTCAGAACAGCTTAACATAATTACAGAGGCTACAGCTAGAGCAACAAGTGTTGAAAAGTGAGAAAATTGACCTTCAGGTGTCTTACGAAACTCTAAGTGCAGAGAAGGTCCAGTTGCAAAACAAGGTAATTGAGTTAGAATCAGAGAAGGTTGCCACTGAAGAAAGAGAGAAATAGTATCAAATGCAGGTAACAGTTTTGGAAGGACAGAATGCTTCATTGACAATATCACTGAAAGATACTATGGAATAGAAGACGGATGTCCAACCTTTGAAGGAACATGTTCTAGCTCAAAGGAGGAAGATCAACCATTTGCAAATGTGTGTTGAGGAAGGAAGATGTAAGATTTTACAAATAGATAGCAGATTGGAAGAGATTTTGGATACTACGTCTTATTTTTTGGACAGATCTTAGGATATTCTGACAAGAAGAATAACATGGATAGAAACAAATGAGGAACTTCCTGCAGAGCTACCAGTTAAATATCGGCACAGTTTAAAGCAGGATTATGATTTATTGGAGTTTTCCATCAACATTGCGGAAGAATTCAGGAAAATTGTAAAGAAAACAAAGGGATTATGTGCTGAATACTACAGAAGAGTGCTGGTCACATACAATAGATGCTAGGTTTCCACAGAAAAAGATTGGATGCGATACCAGAACATGAGCTGTTCATAGAACATCTACAGAACAGGTATCAGGAAGACGAGCAGGAGATCCAACAAGTCAAGGATCTAGATGAACAGATTCTAAAGAATGCAGTGGCTCATGCAGCAGTAAGTATCCACTTACTAGAAGAGCAGCTGTGCCTGAGTCCGGTGAGAATAGAAGTAATTAAGAATCAGGCTGCTAAGTATGAGATAAATATCCGTTTTCTTGAACCCTCCGATTTTGAAGGCATAGCAGCAGAGGCCCAGGCATGGAAAAAGCTCATAAATGACCAAGCGGGCCCCTCTTCATAAAGTGTTCTATAAAATTTTGATTTAAAATGTAATATATTGTATAAATTATGAGCACTTACTACAAGACAAAATTTTGGGATTGGGAGGTTGGGGAAGCCCAAAAGTCATTTAGGGGCAGCCTAAAGGTTTTGTTTTTTTGTATAAATATAGGAGAGTTTAGATGTAGAAGGGACTTCTTTCCCAAGCAAATTTTGAGAGTATATTGTAAGAAGAACTACTTCCTTTTGCAATAAAGAATTACAAGTTTATGCTGGTAAAAAGTTTGGTGGAATGTTTCAAATGCTTTGCTATGGATCAGTTGAATGTGAACTATTTCGTTTTCAGCTTATGTCCATTAAATGTGAGATCGTTCTAACTCATTGCATTTTTGTTTATGTTATGAATGTCTTATAGTTTATCCTATGAAATTTCCACTGTGAGTAATGAAGGTTGTCATAAACAATAAGCTATCTTGTTGTTCATATTTCTATTAATGTTCATGTGTTTTGAAATAAGTAACAACTATCTGTAATTTTTCTTAATACATGCACAGAAATACATTACTCATTGATAACTGATAATTTTTGCTCCCTGGGGATAGGTTAGTTAGTTGTAGTTATTTTTGTGGTTGTTTGTGATTTAGATGCGAGAGAGGTAAGATGAGAGGTAAGAACCTGCGCATCACAATGTGACACTCCTCATTATCTCTATCAAAATTGCATTTTTAGATAGGCACTTGCACAGCATAAATTAAACACAAAAAACTAAAAATATATACGGTGGACCGAGCCGTCACTGGTAAAACCTTTTAATTTGTTACTTGACCTACGGTAGCCGGACCGTAAACTAGACGGATTCCCCATGCCAAATAGTAACGGGCTAGTTGGGAACGTTTATTGGGGAGATTCCCTAACTGTTGTTACCTGCGATTTTCCAGGCCTCAACATAACCATAGATTTATCCAGTATAGAGGATAAAATATTTAAGTGTAGAATCCTCACCTTATATCCACATATTCCAACGAGCTTGACAATGTTCAAATTGACTCGGCTCCCAACGTTGGAGATCACACAACCATTTTATTAATAATATATTTTTCTCTAATTTGCATTACATTTTTATTTTTATCATTACTTTTTGTGAATGTGGAGGTTTCATTGGAGTCATATAGTGAAGGGATAAATACAAATACTGGATCGATGTTAATATTATGCTACTATATTCAAGATCATGGAAAATGAGATATTCTTTTACCAAACATAAAGAATCTAGCAAAATAATTACGCTATCTCTTTGTTAACGGATAATCCCGGAGGAGATTCCAATGTTTGCCAGAAATATTTCACCAGATCGCAGAAAATGGGCTACCTGTCCATTATTCATTTGAAGCATCTTCACGCTGTGTCTTTAGAATTACGGTCATAAGGATCTTTTTTACATCCAAATAAAAGTTTCATGTGTTCTCAATAGTTCTCGGGAATCGGGAAGCCAGTAAATTATTTCAACAAAAACATGAGTCTCCGGTTTTCAATATCCGAAATATCGGAAATAGGAAATCACGGATACCCCAAATAACCTTAACAAAAACTGGAATTTTCAGTTTCCGATACCCGAAAATCGAAAATCGAAAATAGGAAATCAACAATCTTCTATTTGAACATGTAATTACTTTGAAGTCGAATAAATTGCTTGGAAAACGACAAAATTACTTTAAAATTCAGTCAAACCTCTCATAACCTTATGTGAAGGTTTTGCGGTGGAGTTATGGTTGCTTTTCTCAATGCCTGCCTGAGAAACCATTCCTTCGGGCTTTCTTTTACATTCGATCAAATTGTTACGAAAAATTACATAAATTGCAATCTACACAGCAGCTTTACATTTGTTTTTTTATTATTATAAAATGTATCATTATACTTATATAAAAATTGGCATATCAGAAAAAAATTTCCATTTATTAGATGGTGAAATTTATAACTCGAATAGAAAAAATTGTTTTGAATAAGTTATGCGAAAAGAAGATGAGGTAGAATGTACTGGCATCAGACCTTGGATTTTGATAATAATTGACCATTTTTGTGTGGCATTGGTGTAGTAATAATGCTAGAAGACACCATTCGAATATTCACCGCGGGTAAAAACAAATATAAGATGTTGAACTATTATTTTTTCTCTAGGAAGTTACGTGTAAAAGATAACAAATCAAAACATATTCAAAATTCACAACGAGATTCAAACTACATGCATGGTCGTGCAGCCCATAACAAAACCTATTTTCACAAGACACGTGAATGGAAGGAGTGATGAATCTACCAAGAAAACAAAGAGAGACCAGGGGCCTTCGGTGTATGGTGTGTGTCCCACCCACCAAGAACAATTGCCACTCATAACTATCTGATCGATGATGAATGGATGGGTGCACCACCAATATTACAGTAAAAGTTAATTTCAAACTCTAAATGTCACCCTCGGTCTAAGTACTTCCTAACAAATCATCACATGATCCACGACCCCTCGGTTTGACTCCCTCATCCTTACTCTTTTATTTTTTTATTATATTAATCCTCAGAAATGCATGCATTTAATTCATTTACCTTTTTTTAAAAATAAATTAAAAGCGGAAAGCCTAGTTCAACGCCAAGTTCTCTACACAACTTTGCTCAATATGGAGATTTGATCAGTCTCAACAAGAAATTACAGGAATCTCCTTCCCTCCTCAATGCTCGTAATCCGGTGGTAAGTCTTCAGATCGATCCTCTATTTCCTGTTTTTCCAAGCTGGAAGTGCTATATAATTCATATTTATCTAAGAACATTTGTCTTATTATTTTATTAATTAATTAATGAAATAAAATGATAAATCAAATTGACTTTTAATTTTAAATTATTTAATTATAGTAATTGATTTTAATTATATTTATTTTTCAATTCTATAGTTTTCTGAAATGCCCACATGAAATAATAATGTCAAATGTGGAGAAGATCTATTCATTTTTACCATGGAAATGTAGGAAATTTCAGAATTAGGGAAAACCGATAGAGGGTATCAGATATATTACCTTCAGTTTTGGGGCACACTCATTTAGCAATTGTGACTTTGAGATCTCCTTCTCGGGGGTAGCTTCTCAGGTTTTCCACTTGTGGCATTACTGGTCCATGTTGTCTGTGTCAGGGAGATGATTCTATGTATTGTGAAAATCCCCATGCACCTCAGAGACCTATCTGGTAGTCAATTCGAAAATAGTGATTGATTCATTAGGCGCCCTCCCACCCACTTCAACCTTCCAGCTGGAATTGGTCCTCCGATAGCTCTAGGGACCCCTTTGGAGTTTAAATAGGACCGTCTGTTTTCCTGGTGGGTTGGGTAGTTTCATGCTCACATGGTAGATGTATGCAACACTCCTCCCGTCGATGACCTTTGTTTTGTCTACTAGGAAGTATCCCCTATTGGGTCCATGACAGATTTCTCTTTCCCCTTTGTGGCGATTTACGGTTTGGAAAGTGTCAAATTGCAAAGAAATCCCTCTGATTTCTGGAGCTTGTCGAGTATCCCTTTAAATTTTATTAAAATGCTAAATAACATTTGGTAGTCTCTGGGCTAAGCGTCTGTGATTCAATATTAGTTCGATTTGGAAGTTTAGAATGTGTTGGTTTTACGTTAACCAACTAAAAAACTCATGCAAACTGTTGAAATATTTATTGCTACTAATGTCAATGATTCAGACCTTAATGGGAAGCAAGTAATTTCCAAATTGCAGCGACAACAGAGATTTTCCAAAAGTTATTTTGTGCTTGTTTAAATACTTCGGCTGTCAAAATATAAGAAAACCAACCGCTAGAAGATTAAATGTTGGCTAAAATTTATTTTGTGCTTTTTTAAATTGGGTACTAATTTCAAATTTTAACCATGGGTGTGCTATACTTACCAAAATATAATCATTTCAAAAAATAATATTTAAACTTATCTCATCTAAATTTTATTAAAATGCTAAATAACATTTGGCAGTCTCTCTCGACTAGGCATGGGAGTGACAGAACACTTTGTAATAGTTTTTTTGGTATTAAAATCAAGGAGCCATCTTCTTTGTTGCTACAATTTTGATTTTGGGTCTGCACCACTGAAATTGTCAAAATTCCAAACCCTCTTAGTAAGCAATTAGATCTACCACATGGAATATCGCTCCCTTGATTCTATGCGAATCCATAAAATTGATAGTGGCCTTCAAGGCTTCTTCACAGAGACGAGAATGTAGACACACCAAGAGAAATAGGTAGTTAAAATTTTGAAATAAGGACGACAGAGTCAACCTGCACGAAATTCAAGAGCCATGTTCTCAAACCTTACATACATGGAAATGTACTGAACAAAGTAACGAGGAGTCTAGGGTCGATTAGAGAAAGAATGTAAACATTTGAGGCATTGGAATTAGAAGAGGAAACACTAGCGGAGAAAAAAAGGGAAAGTCAATTCATAAAAGCTTGTGATTCAATATCAGTTCGATTTGGAAGTTTAGAATGCGTTGGTTTTATGTTAACCAGCTAAAAAACTCATGCAAACTGTTGAAATATTTATTGTTGCTAATGTCAATGATTCAAACCTTAATGGGAAGCAAGTAATTTCCAAATTGCAGCGACAACAGAGATTTGCCAGAAGTTATTTTGTGCTTGTTTGAATACTTCGGGCTGTCAAAATATAAGAAAACCAACAGTTGGAAGATTAAACGTCGGCCATAAGTTATTTTGTGCTTGTTTAAATTGGGTACCAATTTCAAATTTTAACCATGAGCATGTTGTACTTACCAAAATATAATTATTTCAAAAAATAATATTTAAACTTATCTCATCTAAATTTTATTAAAATGCTAAATAACATTTGGAAGTCTCTCTCGGCTAGGCGTCTGTGATTCAATATCAGTTCGATTTGGAAGTTTAGAATGTGTTGGTTTTACGTTAACTAGCTGAAAAATTTAGGCAAACTGCTGAAATAATTGTTGCTGCTAATGTCAATGATTTAGACCTTATTGGGAAGCAACTCGAACCTAACCCAGTAATTTCCAAATTGCAGCAACAACAAAGATTTGCCAGAAGTTATTTTGTGCTTGTTTGAATACTTTGGCTGTCAAAATATAAGTCCTAGATTGGGAAGCAACTCAAACCTAACCCAGTAATTTCTGGTTTTAGATATCCGAAATATTAGGAATTGGAAATCGGGAAGCTAGTAAATTATTTCAACAAAAACCCGAGACTTCGATTTTTGATATCCGAAATATCGAAAATCGAGAATCACGAATACCCTAAATAACCTTAGCAAAAACTGGAATTTCTGGTTTTCGATACCCGAAAATTGGAAATAGGAAAACAACAATCTTCTATTTGAACGTGTAATTACTTTGAAATCGACAAAATTACTTTAAAATTCAGTCAAACCTCTCATAACCTTATGCAAAGGTTTTGCAGTGGAGTTATCGTTACTTTCCTCAACACCTGCCTAAGAAAATGCGTTGCAGATAAATAATAAAAAATAATAGTGTGACTTAAAAATCGAATAAATTACAAAATTTCATGTGCATCATTGGGTGAGATGTTGAACAATCCCTTGTTCTCATGATCGTAGGGAATGAGAAGACCCATTTGTTTTTATTCACACCGAAACCATTTTGTTTCATTTTTTAAAAGACACAACTCTGAAAGATTGTTTTAAATGTTTCTCATTCTGGTCTAACTCTTAAAACTTGCAGAATATGACAAACCTGCAAAACTATTTTTGCATAAATAGGTTGGCTATGTTCAATTACACAATGTATGTTGCAGCAAATCTCTACTCTGTTACTTTTCTCTAATTTACAACAAGACAATATGCTCAACAATCTTAATAACACAATCTAATGTGTTATCTTAACACAGCCGATTTAGACCATTCGTCTCCAAATCATTACACTTGCATGACGGTAGTAACACGTAGTGATTAGAGAGACCAACAAGGATTGTACGTTAAAGTAAATCCATGGCCTTTAAAAACTGAATTTCTTTCTCACGCTCTCTTTTTAGTAAAGCAATATCTAAATAATATTATTCTGAGTTATACAACAACAAACAGTTCGACATATTTTTTGTTTTATATTGTATGAATTTCTTTTTTTCATTTATTTTCATCCTTCTAATAGTAAGACGTAAAACTCCTTCACTGTATTTTTTTCATATTTTCTACCGTTTTTATATTTCAATTTAACTAAAATAAACATTTCTAAAATGATTTCATGTCTATATATATATTAAAATAATTAATTTTTATTCAAATTAAACAAACATTTCTAAAATCAAATTCATATCCTAACATATATATTTTAAAATAGTCATTATTGAAATGCATTATGTACTGAATAACTAAGTAATAAACACTGCATTACACCAACATCATCTTTGTAGCATTGCTGCTACAAAGAATGCACTATAAAACCTATATTTTCTAAATCTAAAGAGATAAAAAAAAAAGATGGCACTAAGTATATAAAATATTCTTTCAAAAAGCTTCTATACTTCTCTTTAGCAATGAAGTGGAAATTAATTAAATATAATATTCAGACTTTATTTATTTTGCAATGCAGTCAAGTTAATATGGTTTATTTTTCAGATGAAACGATTTTTGTGAGGAAATCTGTTCAATTGTTATTTATACCTTATGCAAGCCTAGGAGAAAGTGGTTTTATTAATCTATCTAAATACCGACTAGACTGAGCTAATGAATTTGTTAAAATATCTTAACACAGTTTAATGTCTTTGTTAAAATATCTTAACACAGTCTAATGTCTTATCTTAACACAGTCGATTTAGACCATTCGTCTCCATCTCTTGCATTAAAGCAAATTAAAATTTCTCTTTGGATATTAACTATGATAATCATCCTTTTGATTGCTTATGATTTTCGCAAACTTCATTATTATTAAGATGTAATATGTTTTGTGTAGTAATGCATGCCACTTGCTAAAGCCATATCAATGAACCAATTTGTATCATTCCAATTCAACAATGACATCATAGAAGAATGTGAATATCACATAGAGCATAATATGTAATTATATCATTGTTATCCGATAAATTAATAAACCAGATCAATTGACAATTTTTATCATTCGATTTCGACAATGGCATTGTGGAAGAATGTAAATATGAGAGAGAAAAAAGGGTAATATCGTCATTCTTATCCAAGAAAATGATGAAAGACTGCTTCGTGTAATCGAGAAAAAAATTGATTAGTTAAATACACATTCTGAAAATGCTTAGGCTTTATTCTGTTTGTTTGTATTGATCGGTTAATTTTATATTTTGTTATATTTATACAATTTTATCATGGATAACATTATTTTTGCATAAATAGGTTGTCTATGTTCAATTACACATTGTATGCCAGCAACACATTTATGCTCTGTTATTTTTCTCTACTTTGCAACAAGACAATATGCTCAACAATATTAATAACACAATCTAACGTCTTATCTTAACACAGCTGATTTAGACCATTTGTCTCCATCTCTTGCATTAAAGCAAATAAATTTCTCTTTGGATATTAACTATGACAATCATCCTTTTGATTGCTTATGATTTTCACAAACTTCATTATTATTAAGATGTAATATGTTCTCTGTAGTAATGCATGCCACCTGCAAAAGCCAAATAAATGAACCAATTCATATCATTCCAATTCGACAATGACATCATAGAAGAATGCGAATATCACATACAACATAATACATAATAATGTCATTGTTATTCGAGAAATTAATAAACCAGATCAATTGACAATTTTTATCATTCGATTTCGACAATGACATTGTAGATGAATGTAAATCTCATAGAGCAAAAAGGGTAATAACGTCATTCTTATCCAAGAAAATGATGAAAGACTACTTCGTGCAATCGGGAAATTATACTTTCTTATTACATTCTCATGAGGTGCAAAGGAACTCCGAGAGGGTAAAAATATTATAATTTGCGAAATCGGGAATCGGAGATCCGGAAACAAACATTCAGTCAAAAAAGATGTGGTGTTTCTCGTTTTCGAGATCCAGAATATTAGAAATCAGGAATTGGGAAAGCATACAAAATTATTAACTAGAAATGACAATTCTGGTTTTCGAGATTTGAAGTATCGGTTTCCGATACTCGGAAATTTGGAAAGTAGATAAATCATAAATTGAAAGCAATATTGTCGATATCTGATAAGCGAAAAGTCGAAAATCGAAAATCAGGGAAATACCAAACGACTTTAACAAAACGAAGTTTTCTGATTTCTGATACTCGGAGGTTGGAAATCAGAAATAGGAACTTTGACATTTATTTATTTGAAAAGACAAAACTTCCGAGATCTGAAATGTAAAAAAATAAAATAAAAATCCATTAAAATAATTATAACCGTTACACCTTTTTAATTATAGAAAAGAGTAAAAAGAGTTTTTCAATTTTTTATCAGTATGCATATAGAGAATTTATGATAAACACCCAACAAATTCTCCATTATGATCAATAATATAATTAATTAAGGCTTTAGAGATTATGAATTTTTTACAAAATATGTACATGATTTGTGATAAATAATATAATTAATTAAGGCTTTAGAGATTATGAAGTTTTTACAAATGCAGTGTATGTACACAGTTTGTGATAAACATCATTATTCTTCTCCTTTTTTTCATTTTAAGAAAGTGTAGATTTTCAAATTAATAAAAGGCGAGTGAGATCATTGCTACACGTATGAAATAAACATTCTATAATAGATTCATGGAGAGAGTTTATAAATCATTCTCAATATCACCAAGGGTGATAGTTATAAAACCAAGTAAAACCAAGTAAGTGGCGTGTATTTTAAAACCAATTTGTAGATTGAACAAATAGTCTGTTTTGTTTGTCTGCAAAATAATGGAACAAGCTATGTGAATTGATGTGAATATCCCTTAAATGTCATAATACTTCCTCTCCCTTATTCTTTCTCATAGGGTCCATGTATATATTTATTAATTTAATAGGGGTTCATATTTTTTTTAACAAAAACTTAAAAATGAGTATATTAAAGAGGCTGTGCATAGCCATTCAATACAAAATTACAGCATATATAAGATTCTAGAAGTAAGATAGATGCAGGAACAAAAATAGGCCATGAAGAGAGCCTTCTAAACCCGCTAAAAGAGATACTGTTCTGAAAATTTACAGACGTAGTGTATATGTGAATAAACTGTTGATTTAGAAGTATGCAAAAAAACATAAGGTTAAAGGAAAATCATTTAAGTTTGCCTGGAATCCCCACATGCTGGGTGACAGACTCCTCTTCCATTTTCTAGATGCCTGCTCCTGGATTTTCCTATATGTGGCTTCCCTAATTCAGCTGCAACATAGTCTAGAGATCCTCCTGAATGCGGTCGACTTTACCCATGATTTCTTTCAAATTCATCTCATTGTCATCTATTCTTGAGTCATGGCAACTTGTCTGATAAGAGAAATAACTAACATCCTCCACAAGCTTTTTAACCTCCTTAGCAGTATCCCTATTATTCGAAATTCCAATGGCCACAAAGTCTGACAGGCGTTGGATGTTTATTTTCATATCGTCAAACCCTTCTGTGACGCTTCTCTCAACATGGACAATTCTTCTGTGTTCCATTCTTGACACAAGCGACGGATTTTTGCTGCAATAATTGTGCCTGAAATCGAGACTGTGAATGCTATTGTAGACGTGAACGAGGTAAGGCTCATTCAGAAGAGAGTCTGCCCACACCTTCACCCAAAAACATTGAAGTGAAATGACTCCTCAAATCATCAACGGACATAAACTGGATGAAAATGGTGCCTGGGGAGAAGGCTGAACGCATAGACTGCGGAATGCCCCAAACCTCTCCGAAACCAGAAAACATAGAGAACTAAGGGGAGGAAGGGATCAAATACCAGGTGTTCACCCAATCCGTAGATTGAGGGCAGAAATAAAACCAGCCCAAGAGATCTACAGGTAAGAGTCCTTCGTCGTAAAGCAAGGAGAGCTGCTCATCGCAGGCGGATGGACCACATTCAGACAGGAAAAATAAAGGTAGGAGTGAGGGAGGAGAAAGGCGGTTTAATCCCTATGAAGAGCCATCATACGCGCAGGGGTATGGGCATAAGCGTGAGAACTAGACATCCCTTTAAGGCTGGAGAGGATTGCCTTAAATGGTGAGGGAGGCAGAAAATGGAGGAGGAGTGGAGGAGGCCACGTGCCACTTTGTATATTGAATGAGCTGCCACTTATAAACAAAGACATGACCATAACATAACGTTGCTTAATAATTTTCCCAAGACTTAGCATTGAGGGTAGGGACCCATGGTTTGAGTTAAGGTATGGATTTAGGTCTAACTTCTTCATTATTAAGAGAAATGAAACCTTGCAGTAGAGAGGTGCCTGTGTTTTCCAGAGCATCTGCCGAGGCATTATTCGTTCTTAAGATATGGAAGTAATCAATGTTAGCTGGGAGAGGTAGCTGAGTGATCCTATCATACAACCTCCTGCATTTGATGGAACCTGAGGTGTAGACATTTGTCATTTTGAGGATAACATGTCGCGAGTCCCCAAAGACTAGCAATCTAGTGATGTCTCTATTGTCTATAATTTCTAGACCCTGTTAAAGTGTCATCCACTCAGCCTCGTTATTTGTCTTGTGTCCCAATCCCCAATCCCCAAGCAACATTTCTATTGGGTCAAGAATGCTCCCCGCACCTGCCTCCCCAGAATAGGGATTCATATTCATAATCATTTTTTAATAATAAACAAATATTATTTTATTTTACATTTGATTTAAAGGTACTGTTTTAATTAAAATCTTACAATAGATTATAATATATTTATTAAGTAATATAAGTTATTAAATTTTACGTACAAAATCGTTAGTTATTTTTGTTAATGTTGGGTGATGTCCCTATCACATTATGCATCAATTACTTATACCAAAGAAATTAAAAAAAAAATCTATTTTTTTTATAAGAAAAAGGTAAAACATATTAACCTAAATTATGATAACTTATTAACCGTCGATTATGATAATTGGCTGGATGGATTGATAAAGACCATTATTATTTATTTACATTATTTAAAAATATTATATTTTAAGAGTTTGTTTTATTAATTTATGATTAACGTCGTCTCTCCACGTTGTTTTCTTAGTTGCTTTGGGGTAAGAAAAGATTCCAGCTTTATCACGCCAACTACATTTACCAAAATTACGAATGCTGTGATGAAAGAAATGTGCTTTCTTGAATTTTTTACTTGCTTCATAATTTATGATATCCACAATTTCTTTTTAATATTTCCCCAAAAAATCGATGATTTTTCTCTAAGAAAAAAAATTAGAATTACGAAGTAGACAACTCAATTCAAACATCCAAAATTCAGGCAATTTTTGCTACCGTAAGAACTTCACCTTTTTGCTCAGGATTCCCAGGATACATGAACGATTGAAAATAAATAAATCGTCAGAGAAAAAAAGCAAAACTTTTACAGTGTCACTAAACCAAAAAAAACCTAATTTCTACTTTTTCGATGTGAGTTACTACTCTTTATTTTTTTGACCGCCGTAGCAATCGAAATTGGCCCTCTTAATCTTATACTTTCTTGGTTATCAGTACAAGTATGCCCAAGAAATCACACAATTGTCAACTACTTAAATTAAATTAAAATGCGTAGCTTGCATGCCAGTCAATTTTGACGAGGGAACTCACTAAACTAATGCCGGTGAATAGTCGTTGTAGAAATGAAACACAGAAATGTTAAACATATCAAAATTCAAATGTAAGAGCAGCTGTTGCTTTTTCTTCTTGCGAGGATAGCAGAAGCTCCTCCAAGTAATCCACGCTAAGAGCCTCCAACACCCTTACTGACTATGTTTCATCATGCTTTAGCAATACTATGTTTCATCATGCTTTAGCAATACTTCGCCAGATTTATCCACATTCTGGCTTTCATCGGATATAATTGTCGTCAACTTTTTCGTCGGCGAAACAGCCAGCCTGTTCCTTTTTGTGCATGAATCACGGCCAACGACGACGTGCATTTCTGTCGCCGAGCTGGCTGTACTGGAATGATATTTGTCAAGCTGAGGGATCCGACTGTGGCAATCGGAAAGCTGGGGACTGGCCTCTAAATTGGTGCGATTAGCAGGAAGAAGAAAAAGAATCGAAGAGAAAATGCAGGCTATTGCAGGAAGTAAAATTTTCTCACCTTTGGAGCGGCGCAACCGGGTTCTGGGATGGAGAACGTTTTGCAGTGGATCATGGATAAGTCCAATAAATTTGGCAGTGACCAATGGACCTTCCGTTAAAATTTCCAAGGGCGTAGCAAGTCTGAATTCGTCCCTTCCAAACCTCAAAATCCGTCGCTTATTTTCCATTCCGTTAACAATCTAATGTCTTATCTTAACACAGCCAATTTAGACCATTCGTCTCCATCTCTTGCATTAAAGCAAATAAATTTCTATTTGGATATTAAGTATGACAATAATCCTTTTGATTGCTTATGATTTTCACAAACTTCATTATTATTAAGATGTAATCTGTTCTCTGTAGCAATGCATGCCACCTGCAAAAGCCAAAAAAATTGACCAATTTGTATCATTCCAATTTGACAATGACATTATAGAAGAATGAGAATATCACATACAACATAATACTTAATAATGTCATTGTTATCCGATAAATTAATAAACCAGATCAATTGACAATTTTTTTCATTCGATTTCCACAATGACATTGTAGAAGAATGTAAATCGTAAAGAGCAAATAAATAATAACGTCATTCTTATCCAAGAAAATGATAAACGACTGCTTCGTGCAATCCTCAAATTATACTTTCTGCTTTCTCGATTCCCGATTTCGCAAATCTAAAATCCGACCAGAAAGTTTGCATTTTGCCTGCCAGGAATGGACATCCAACTTCAAAGAAACAACTATAGGTTTTATGTTTTAAACACTTCTAGAAGCATTTTGCTTTGTGCAAACGGAGGAGGCCTGGAATTTGATGGTCGTTACTTAATTAGCTTAAATGTTTATTGATTTTGTCTTGCTTTTTTATTTTTTTACACATTTTTTTATTGAATTTAGTAAAAAAAAATAGATTTCAAAGAATAGTGTTTAAAGTTATTTAATTTGGATGGTAGGAAAGCTTTAAATTTATTTATATTTTAGGTATAATTTTGATTAAATTTAATAAAAAAAATTCAAATTTCAAAAAAAAATATTTATTTGATTGCACTTTAGTTCCGCAAAGAAGCAGGTTGTGCCATGGATGACCCATCTACTTGTCGACAATTGAAAGAAGGATGACAAGCTTCCACCTTTGTTGAAGCTGAAGCGGAACTCTCTTGTCCCGTAGAGGCTTAGATTATAATATTAATATTATAGTATTTTATTTAGTTTTAATATTACTTTATTATTATTATGAGTATTTTTTTGTAAATAAAAATCATATATTACATCAACGGTGGATCATTACATAACAGAGATACAAACCATGTCCTTCAGACAGCTGGCGTGTTGAGACACAGCACAGCGCTAGCCCTGAGCTACAAAAAAACTGGTCCTTAGATGGGAACCAGATCAGAACTTTCAGCAGGCCCTATGGCCTTGACATTCAAAAATGAAGAATGGACTAACCCCTGAGTGGAACTTGAATTTCTCAAAATACAAGACAGCTGATAGGACAACTTTATAAGTCGAGACATAACTGAGATGGACATAAAGCCGAACAAGCCGAGATAATAGTAGAGAAAACAAACAATCACAGGGAATCAAACCATTTTCTTAAAGGCCGAAGGTAGACTGGACACCATCGCTTGAGCCGGGACAGTGACCGAGCATGGAGGGGCCGCAACAGGCTGAGTGGGAGACATGAAACTCTTGTGCGCTTTGCTACACCTTCCACACCAAACACGCGGCCGCGCCGCTTCCTTAGAGCCTTTGCCAGCAGCGTAGAAAGCGACCCCGAGCCTAGAGGCAATTATATCCACCTTCTGGTGGATCAAATGGCATTCCCCATTGTGGTACTTCCAGGCTTTAACGGGTTCCTCCTCCCCTTCTTGTTTTGCTTATCATTCCATGTAAGAGTGACCAACCATCTTCATATTGACCCAATATTGCATCAGGAGATGATCATAGGCAGCCGCGTGGCCCGCAGTGGTTCCAGGGTCCAAAACCCATTTCGCCACCTTCTGGTGAAGGTCTTCCTTAGGCATATTTTTGACCGTATTCCATAGATTCTCTGCTTTTCCTCCACTTCCCGGCAAATGTGCAGAGGGGTACGATCTTTAAAGAATTCAGCCTCTTCTTGGGCTTGGATTTGCGCCCGCGTGGCCCTGCGAGGATTCTTCACGGTACCCTCCTCAGCTGAGGAATCACCAGGGGTCTTACCCTTGTCCATTAAACGTTTCGGTGCCATTTTCCACAAGAGGGGTATAGGGGCGAGCGCAAAGGCTAAGGAGGAGATGATGAGCCTCACACAGGAAAGGATGAAGGGCCACGGGGAGAACCAAAGAGACCAAAAAACAGGAAACGTGCCTCAACAATGAAAGCGGTTCGAAAGGAGGGGCGCAAAATAAAAAGGAAAAGGAGGCATGATTAACCGGTCAGGGATGTACCTTGAAAACGACATGTTGATTATGCAGACGACCTCCCCCGTACCCTTTCCCATGGTGGATCAATTGCCAAACATAAATATCCAGTCGTTTCGGCCGTCACTCCATGCCCCTCCCGTCCTTTCGCAATCAGCTCCAATGAAAAATATAATTACCAAGGACAGCCCCCGATGGATCCGCTCGCTTTCCAGACTGATATGGCCAGGCATAATAATGGAGGCCTGTCGTGGCGTGCTCGCGCCTTCTGTCACCTCTCGCCACCGTAGCGTTCGATCGTGCCATCTATGTCCCTCCCTCGAGATCGTGAGTAGCCATCTGTCTGCAATGATGGGCCCAATCCCCGGCCTCAAAGTTCTCAAGAGGGCCCCACCAGTGTGCCAACTCACCATCCACCCCCGCATTTGCAAGGAGGTCCGCTGCCTTATTGGTGTCCCTTCTGACGTGGCTAAAAGAGACGACTGAATGGGCACTGAGCAGATCACGGAGGGAGTCCAGGTGGCTGGAAAGCCTCCAACTGGTGGACACTTGTCCGCTGACTTGGCCATTTGCTAAACGTTTCACCACCTGGATCATGATGTTGGAGTCCCCCTCAATTAGCGTGGGGAAGCAATCACTGTAAACCAGGCATTCCAGGCCTTGAATCAAACCTTTGAGCTCTGCAGAATTATTGGTATCCTGGTCGATGGCACCCCAAAAAATGAAAATTATCTGCCCTTGGAAATCTCTACATAATCCCCCATAACCCGCGTCACCTGGGTCCCCCCTGGAAGCCCCGTCGAAGTTGAGCTTGAAAACCTGAGGGGGTGGAGCCGACCAAAATTTTGGACTGGAAGGTTTAATGATCCTGGCGCACCAGCGAAGCCCGTCCATCTGAGTTTTGTCAAGACCCCAGAATTCCGTGAAGTGAATTTCATTTGTTGGGATGAGCTTATCCTCATCGTGCCATTGCATGCTTCGAATGGAGGAGATGAGGTTGTCCTTCACTGTCTACTAGACCTTTTCAATGTTGTTATGCTTATCACGGAAGATTCTCCCATTCCTTTCCTTCCAAAGGCACCACATGGTCATTCCTGGTAAGGCATTCCATATAGTCCTAATGATTCTGTTTTTGAAAGCTTGATGACTCTAGTCCGTCAAAGTTCTAGCCGGCTGAGCTCTCTGCCTATCACTTCTTCGGAATCCAATGGCCCCCTTGTCCCAGATAGTTGCAACAAAAGGGAAACAATCAAGCAGATGGCTCGTGGTTTCTTTCGCTTGGGAGCACATGTAGCATTGGGATGGTCCTTGGACACCTCGCTTCCGGAGATTCTCACAGGTGAGGATACGGCCTTTGACCACAAGCCAAGCAAAGAGTCCAACCTTGGGCCAAAGATTCAGGGTCCAGATCTTCTTCCAGGTTTCATCTTCCCCTATCTGATTTCTGATTCGAATATTATAGGCTTCCTTGATGCTAAACATCCCTCTGTCCATGTATCCCCATCTCAAGACATCCGGTCCCTCCTTGAGCTTGATGAGCCGATTGCAAATTTCCTCCTGAAAAGCCTCTCAGTCTGCCAACTCTATGTGGTCAGGTTTGTCGATGAAGTTCCAACACCTTCTCCCATTAAGAGTCCTCTCTTTCTAGAAGTGGTGCACTTGTATTCTGTCAGCCGCCCTAGAAATATCTTGAATAGGGGCCCATCTTGGATTATCACCTAGCCGTGGGAGTTGATTCCATGAATCCTCCCAGAATTTGGCATTTCTCCTATCCCGAATTTCCCAGAAACTATGACGTTGCACCAGGTGCTGACCACCATTGTCCTTGGTCCATATGGGGGATCCCAACTGATCTTCATTGTAGCGAATTAATTGGGAGAGAGGCCTGTCATGGCCATATTTGGTGTGCCAGAGTCTAGCCCATGGTTCGGATGTGTGAGTGACCCATCTCCACCAGACCTTCGCACCTTGGACTTCAGCCATAATTTCTGGGTCTCTGAGACCAAGAACCCCCATCAACTTAGGTCGGCATATACTGTCCCAACTAACAAGATCAAATTTGGCCTTTTCCGCTCGACCCCCCCACAGGAAATTATGTTGGATGCTTCGAATTTCACGAAGGATAGACTTAGGAGCGGAGAGGATTGAGAACAGGTATATGGTCATCGCCTGTAACACCGATTTAATCAGGACAAGCCGGCTGGGAAGATTAAGAGGTCTTAGGGTCCAGTTCGTTAGCTTCTATTTCATTCTGTTAAGGAGTTCAAGCCAGGAGGTTCTTTTCAATTTTCGCCGACCTAGGGGAACACCTAAGTATTTTGAGGGAAAGGATCCTTTCGCGAACCCCAGGATGCGAAGGATGTTCCTTTGGGTTGCTGGGGCAGTATTAAGAAAGAAAACTTGGGACATGGCCGGGTTTATAGCTAGACCTGAGGCCTTGGCAAAGAGAGACATACTTTTTTTGAAGCTTCTCGCTTCTTGGACTAAAGGGTGCCCCATGAGCATGGTGTCGTCAACGAATTGTTGGTTAGTCTGCGAATCCATGTTGTCCTGAAGTCTGATGCCCCTCTACTCCCCATTCTCTGCCTAGGTTTGAAGGAGACGGCTCAAACCTTCTGCCATTAGAATGAAGATAAAAGGAGAGAGAGGGTCGCCCTGTCTGATACCTCTGGACGGTTGGAAGGTGCAGGTTGGAGCGCCATTCAGAAGGATGCTAAAAAAAGGAGTGGAGATTAGACCCATAACCCACTCAACCCAGCCTTGGCAAAAACCATAGGCTTCCAACATTTTGCTAATGAAATGCCAGCTTAATTTGTCATAGGCCTTTGATATGTCAAGTTTGATCAACATACCTGGCTGCCGAGAGCTTTGGAGGGAGTGAATGACTTCATGCACGATGATAACCCCATCAAGGATGTAACGCCTTTCCACGAAGCCAGATTGTTTCAGACAGATCAAGGAGGGGAGGAGGGGCTTCGGGTGGTTGGCAATCACTTTGGAGATAATCTTGTATATCACATTACAGAGGAAAATGGGCCTGAACTTATCCGGACTCTCAGCTCCCATTTCCTTAGGGATGAGGGATATGAAAGTCACCTTGAAATATTTTAGAACCCCCTTTTTTAGTCTAGATTCTTCAACAATTTCCACTACCTCTTCCTTCACCATATCCCAGAAATGGTGGAAGAAATTGGAAGTAAAACCATCTGGGCCAGGGGATTTTCCAAGGGCCATTTGATTGACCGCTTTTTCAACTTCCTGAAGAGAGACTCGCTTGATGAGCATCTCATTATTTTCCCCAATTATAGTGGAAGGAATTAAGCAAGTGATTTTAGCTATATCTCTCTCCTTGTCATGGTCGTCTTCATTTAGGATCTCCAAAAAATAGTTGGAAATCTCCTCTTCAATATCCCCTCTGGTTTCAATCCGGCTGCCATCCAGCTTTCTTAGTTTCTGGATTCTCGAGTTGCTCCTGTTCTGGATCACCGAATTATGAAAGAACTTGGTGTCCTTTTCCCCGTCCTACAGCCATTTGACCTTGGATTTTTGTTTCCAATAGATGCCTTCCTGCCTTTCTCTTTCCTCCAGCTGTTCCCATAGCTCTTTCTCTTTTTTCTGCATGTCCTCGTCCCATTCATCCACCATTCCCTTCTGACTGAGGAGCTCAAGTTTAGAGGTCAGTCTTTTTTTGTCCTCGAAAATGTTACCAAACTCTTCTTTGTTCCAGGTACAAATTTTTGCCTTGAGAATCTTGAGTTTTTGTTGGAAACAATACATAGTTGTACCTGTGGGGGGGACCATCTCCTGCCACCACTGGTGGACAAGATCTTTGAAGTTCTTATGGTCCATCCAGAATTGTTCAAATATGAATGGTTTCCTCGTAGTGGAACAAGACCAATCCTAGTTAAGGCTGATCGGCTAGTGGTCAGAACCTGCAGCTGGGAGAACGTCAGCCATTATTTCACCTGTACCGTGGACTATATTCTCTGTGACCAAAAATCTGTCCAAGCGGGAGGCAACCATATGTTCTCCACCACGTTTGTTGTTCCAAGTATACCAGCCATTTCCAGTTTCCATATCCATAATGGAGCTTTGGGTCTGGAAAACGCTAAAGGCCTCTTGGTACTTGTCTAGAGTTCTCCTTCCTCCCTTCTTTTCGTCGAGGTTGGCAATGAGGCTGAAATCTCCGCCCATCACCCACTGGCCCCCTTTCGACTGGTGTTTTGTCCAGTTAAGGAAATCGATGAAGGCCTGCTTCTCAGGGAAGCTACTAGGGCCATAAATATTGACAATAGTACCCTTCACCCCAGAATCAAGGTGTTGGAAGTCATCCATAAGGAAAAACTTGTTGGCTCTCCAATTTGTGAGATCCACCACCTGGGGGCACCAAAAAATTGCGATTCCGCCAGATTGTCCAGCCGCATCCAGGGCCATGACCTTGCTGCCTTTCCAAATTTTACTTATGATTTTTTCCAGTCTCTCACAGCTACATTTAGTTTCTTGGAGGAAGAGAATATCTGGGTTTTCCTCTTTATTTTCCTATTAAGAGTCCTCCACTTCCTGGGGTTACTGTACCCCCTGATATTCCAAGAGATTAACTTCATTGGAAAACCTTGGAGACTTCAGAGAAGGCTTCCTTGATCGTTGGGCATTTGCCTGATCCTATGAGTTTAACTCCTACTTCTGTAATACGTTGCTTGTTTATTTTTCTCCCTCGGTGCTGCTCCTCCTCTAGAGATTTCATCTTGTTTCCTTTTTAGGGATTTGGCTCTATCCCCAGGTTCGGATGAGCCCCGACCTTGATTATTGCTTCATGGAGGAGCTCGATTTGCTACCTGGGAACATAAGCTTTACCCTTCTTTCCACATTCGGCCTCTATCGCATCCAGATCTAGTTCTCCTAGTTCCATTTCCTCATCCTCTTCGTCTTCAACTATTTCCATCTGTTGGGTTTCCTCTCTCTCCGGGGCACTGGTATCTTTGGTTAACTGCTCCCCTTCCTCCTTGTCCTTGGGCTTGTCGTCGTCTACCCTGTCCCCTAAGACTGCGAAAGCATTTTTGGATCTGTTATCCTTCACCCCCACGTCTTTTTGGCCTTTGATGCCCCACCGCCCCTGCTTTTTTCTATGTTCTTTACTTGGGTGAAACCATCATTGTTCATAGCTCCCACCGGCCGTTGATCAGCAGATGACCCCGTAGGAACAAACTTGGGACAGTTTCTTCCTAAGTGGTCGTACTCATGATAGTTCCTACATCGAAAGGGGATCTGCTCATAATCTATGGGCTGGATCCATTCTTCATCTTCCCAGTTAAGGCTTATGGCTTCGGGCAACTCCTTGGAGAGATCCAAGTAGACACAGATCGTAGCAAAAGAAGTGTACCTCTTGGCCTTGGTTTGCTCTGCAACCTTTATAAATTCACCTAAGGTATTTCCTATGTCCTTCAAGGTGTCCATATCCCAGTATTCCCTTGGCAAAGAAAAGAGGCGGATCCAGAGGGGGGCAACTGTCATGTCCTCAGTTTCTGGATTGAATCGTTCCTTCCATGGGCGAAGATAAAGCCCCGCTGAGAAGAAGAAGTAGGGGCCTCCTTCTAGGATGCGGTCGCGGTCCTCCTGGTTAAAGAAAATAATAGTGAAAAAACCTTTTGAGCCGAGTTGCAGGTCGTAGTGGCCTTTAGGGTTCCATACACTGTTAATCGATTTGACAAGATCTTTTTCCTTATGCCAGATCCCCACAAACTTTTCGATCAGGGATTTCTCCTTCTAGAGCTCAATCGTTCCCCTTACCTTCTCGGATCTGATATAGATCGCTGGGATGGTGCGTACTTTGGGCAAACAACCCCCCACCTCGGGCTTCCGGTCGTTGGATGTGCTGACCTGCTTCTCTATTTCGGCTGAGGCAGGCCCATTGTCAATAACGGGACTCGAAGGGTCCATCTCCCCCATGAAGCCGCAAGGGGAGGCCAAACGGCCCTGAGAACCTGTGAACCCTTGCTCGAAGAGAGCTCGGAGGGCCTTTGTGGCCAAGCGTAGCAGGTAAACCCTTAGCGAGAGCACAATCTCCTTCAAACCCTAGCCGTCATCCACCGGATAATTATCCCTCCATTTTATCATTGAGGCAACTATTATTATTATGAGTATTAGTATTGGTTTGTTCATAATTTTTTCAGTGGAACATTATTAACTTGATAAATGTAACTTTTGGTAACTTTTGATAAATAGAACTTTTGCTCTATTATACGGGATCAAATTTACGCTCAAATTCAAGAACTTAGCTGATATGGCGAGCTGAGAATATTAGAAGTCGGCATTGTAATTTTAACAAGGATTCTAAGGAAAATTACAAGAAATGTTTGTGGCTGAACAGTTGAAAATTACAAGATAAAAACACACTGATATTGCGATAAGATGTACAAACCTGAATATTTGAGAATAATCACTATTTCAAAGAGGAAACTAAATTGGTCTATCAAATATTTAGAGAGTCCCAAGTCTCGGTTGCACAAAATTGGTGTTTCCACGATTTTCGATTTCCGACTTTTCACCTATCGGATATTGACAATATTGCTTTCAATTTATGATTTATCTACTTTCTCGATTTCCGAGTATCATAAACTGGACGTTTCACTTTAGATAAAATTGGAGGTTTCTTTCCCAATTTCCGATACTTCGGATCTCGGAAACCATAATTGTCATTTCTAATTAATAATTTTGTCTGCTTTCTTGATGCTCGATTTTCGATATACCAGATCTCGGAAACCGGAAGCACCACATCTTTTTCGACTGAATGTTTGTTTCTCGATCTCCGATTCCCGATTTCGCAAATTAGAAATACAAAAAGAAAGTTTATATTTTTTGTACCAGGAATGGACATCCAACTTCGAAGAAACAACAAAGAAAGTTTATATTTTTCGTACCAGGAATGGACATCCAACTTCAAAGAAACAATGATAGGTTCAAAGAAATAACGATAGGTTTTATGTTTTAAACACTTCTAGAAGCATGTTGCTTTGTGCAAATGGAGGAGGCTTGGAATTTGATGGTTTGTCAGAACGTTATTTAATTAGCTTAAACGTTCATTGATTTTTCCTTGCCTTTTCATTTTTTTACATTTTTTTTATTGAATTTAGTAAAAAAAATTAGATTTCAAAGAGTAGTGTTTAAATTTATTTAATTTGGATAGTAGGAAAGATTTAAATTTATTTATATTTTAGGTATAATTTTTATTAAATTTAATAAAAAAATTTAGATTTCAAAAAATAATATTTAAACATACCTCATCTAAATTTTATTAAAATGCTAAATAGCATTTGGCAGTCTCTGGGCTAGGTGTCTGTGATTCAATATCAGTTTGATTTGGAAGTTTAGAATGTGTTGGTTTTACGTTAACCAACTAAAAAAATCATAGAAAGTGTGTATTAAATGGGGTCCGGGGACGATAGAACCGCATATTCCGGGGTACTAAATGTGTCAAAGTTCCGATTTCTGCAGTCCCCAGTGCGGAAAGCAGAAATCGGGAAATAAGAAAAAAATATGAGTCAAATGCTTTTCCGATTTCCTCCGCACTAGGGAATGCGGAAATCAGAACTGTGATTTTTCTTTATAATAATAATAATATAATATATATTTTTAAGGTCACCACCAAGCGAGACACCAAATTGGTGTATGAGACCCCCTTGTTTGCGGGACAAGGGACCCCCCCTTTGCGCATCGATTTAATTGCTAAAGTCTACAAAGGTGCACATACACTACCCCCCTATGGATTTGAATCTGTGACCTCCCAAGAGGAAACACATGCTCTTAACCATTAGGCCCACTCATGCTCTTTAATGTGCAAACAGAGCTTTGATTTTGAATTTATTTAATAACAAAATTGCATTTTAATTGTAATTAATTAAATCTATTTTAATTTTGAATCTATCTAATTTCATAGGACAACATTTTTATCATAATAAATTGTAAATATATCTTTGTTTAATTTTGATGTAAAAATAAACGGGGTCTATAAGCATCAAAGTCTTTATTTTAGAAAAAAAATGAAATGAAAATAAAACGAACTAAGAAATACTAAATATTAATAGACATGCCAATTATCTCAATATTAGTAGTAGTTGCAAGATATTTCACTTTAGCCAAATTAGAAAGCTTTGGCGATTTTGCGAAATACATATCACTGCTAAAATTGTTTATTCAATAAGCACATATACATTAATATACCATGATGGACACTATAGTTTCTACTTGAAAATACTTATAAACTATAATGAATTTTACACTTCAAATATTTGTTTAAGTTTTTCATCATAATCTACTACAATATCAAGTGACATATTTATAGATACAATTTCGTATTCAAATTTGAGTTGATATAATTTTGAATATTAAAAATAGTATTTTTTATTTTGAATATTGAATATTCCTATTTTTAAATATAGAATAGTGATATGTTGTCAATGTTAGTCATAATTTTTTTTATTAAATATTTTTATAATTAAATATATATTTTTTAAATATAAAATAGTAAGATGTTTTAAATGTTGATGTTGTCAAACATGTTTTATTTATTTTTATTAAATATTTTTATAATTAAACAATTTTTATATATAAAATAATAATAAGATGTTCTAAATGTTGATGTTGTCAAACATATTTTAGAAGATATACTTGAGGGGATGTCTTAGATGTCGCAATACAAAATTAAAAAATAAATCATTTAATTTTAAATTAAAAAAATTATTTTAATTTTAAAAATGTGACTGTGTGACTTTATAGTCTGATTATAGTTGTGGTCATTGCTACTATTTTTAAAGCATGTGTTGATATGGTTTTATTAGTTAGATTTTAAAATAAATAAATAAACAAACATGACAAACAATCCTTTTTTAAATCCTTGAAATACCATTTTCAATCCTAGATCAATTGATTTGATCCCTAGGATTTGCATTTAAGCTGGTCTAATTAATTTAACAATTAATAATAAAAAATTCAATAATTAACAAAAAAAGCTCTAAAAAAAATAATCATATTAATAAAAAACATAGGATTTAATAGATTTTACAATAACAACTCTAAAACAAAACTTCCGAATTTTATTTGAAAAGACAAAAAATTCGAGATTGAAAATGTAGAAATCGGGGAATTGAAAATTGGAACATAGAGTGTTCCTTATTGGAAAACATAGGATTTCCGGAATCCGAATCCGAAATATGATTCGTTTCTTTTTAATAATATAATTTCAATCCGAAATATCATTTAGTGCACTATTAATTCATGCTATTTACATTTTTCATTAACATATAGCCATAAATTCAAAGAAAATTTATAAAAAAATATAAATTATTAAATTTTCAGAAATTAATTGTATTTAGTTAAAAGATTGATATTTAAAAAAAAACGATTAGCAATGTAAATATAAGTTTAAATAAAAATGAACTTGTATTAATTTAACAATTAATAAAAAAACAAATTCAATAATTAATAGAAAAACCCCCAAAAAAGCTAATCATATTAATAAAAAACATAGGATTTAACGGATTTTACAATAACAACTCCAAAACAAAACTTCCTGATTTTATTTGCAAAACTTCTGAGATCTGAAATGGAATCGAAAATAGGGGAATAGGAATTCAGAACATAGGGTGTTCCTTATTTGAAAACATAGGATTTCTGGAATCTGAAATGTCAAAAATCGAAAATCCGGGAATCGAAAATCATAATATAGGGTGTTCCTTATTGGAAAACATAGGATTTCTGGAATCCGAAATATGATTCGTTTTTTTTAATAATAGGATTTCCAGAATCAGAAATATCATTTAGTGCACTTTTAAACTAGAAGGTGATTCCCAGGGATAATGGTATAAAATAAACTTGTATACTATGTTTAAATTCAATATGATTTTTTTAAAATTTTCATTTAACCATGTCATTATATTTATAGTGATGTTATTGTTGGAAATTATTTTTTATTATCTATCATAAATTAGAAAGATTAAACTGGAAGCTGACTTTCGTATTCCGAACCGGAAATCGAAAACCAGAAAAGCGTGAAAGTGTGGGAACCCTATTTCGTAAGTGGAGGAACCGCTTTCTGCAATCCGAACCGGAAATCGAAAATCAAGAAGGTGTGAGAGTGGGGAAGACCTGTTTCTCATTGAGATATATTGATTTTTATTTTAATTAATGGTATTTTTTTAATAATAACATTTCAAGTGAAAATATTAATATACACATTATAAATTAAATTTATCTTAATTATGTATAGTTCAAGTGTTTAAATCTATATCATTGAAGTATTTAAAGATTTAAATTTAAATTATTTATGGATTTTGTTGGTACTTAATAAATCTAGATCAAAATAGATTCTCTAGGTTTTTAGTTATTTTTATTATAAAGCATCTTCAGTTGCAGAAAAGAAAAATTGCAAAAAGAAAAATCAAAGTTCCTCCCAATGCTGAAAGCGAAAATCGGGAAATAGAAAAAGGCATTCCGCATTGGGGAATGAGGAAATTGGAACTTTGATTTTTCTTTAATGTGTAATCAGAGCTTTGATTTTGAATTTATTTAATAAAAAATTGCATTTTAATTGTAATTAATTAAATCTATTATGATTTTGAATTAATCTAGTATTATAGGACAACATTTTTATCATAATAAATTGTAAATATATCTTTGTTTAATTTTGATGTAAAAATAAACGAGGTCTATAAGTATCAAAGTCTTTATTTTACAAAAAAAAAATGAAATGAAAATAATAAGAACTAAGTAATACTAAGTATTAATAGACTTGCCAATTATCCCAATATTAGTAGTAGTTGCAAGATATTTCACTTTAGCCAAATTAGAAAGCTTTGGTCATTCTGCGAAATATGTATCACTGCTAAAATTGTTTATTTAATAAGCACACATACCTTAATAGATCATCATGGATACTATGGTTTCTACTTGAATTATTAACTATAATCAATTTTACACTTCAAATATTTGTTAAGTTTTTCACCATAATCTACTACAATATCAATAGGAACTGTTTTTTAGCTGACTAGCAAACTGGAAGGCGGTTCCCAGGAATTATGGTATAAAATAAACCTTTATACTATGTTTAAGTTTAATATGATTTTTTATTCCCATTCTCGACGTCCGCTTTCTGCAGTCCAAAAGTTACAAGTTCATAATAAAACTTGATGTATTTTCGACCACTGCTTTTTGCAGTGCAGAATACGGAAGTCGGGAAAGTATAATGCGGAATTTTTTTTTCATCCGCTTTTCATTTTTCGAATTGCAAAAACTGGATGCAGAACTTCGATATGTTTTTCAGACGACTCCTCCACTTAGTTTTTCAGAACTACTAATTTTAGTTTGCTCTTTTCATCTTTATAAAACCCAAAATGTAGGGAGGCGAGGGTGAGAGAGGGAGAGAGAGGGGTAGGGCCAGTCTCCCAAGGTAAGTCAGAAAGGTTCAGTTATGGAAAAACTTTATATTTTTACCCTCTCGACGTTTTTTTGCACCTCTCGGTGCAAATGCTAGTTAATTTATAAGTAAGATTTAGAATTTATTTATTTTTTTCTGAAGAAAATAAGCTGATTGTATTAATAAAAAAAAGTACATACAAAATGGTATGTATTGTTCCTGCTTCTCGTAGATTTACACCTTGTTGTCGCATCATTTCTGATGTAATTTACTTCTCTTTTGCATATCAGCCTAAGAAAAGCCATGATTAGTCAAAAATACTATCATAAAGTTTGTCTTTGAAAAAACTCCAATTTGAGGCAGAAACTGGAAAGAGTTGTTTTCCTTCCTCTGAGCGAGCTGAAGACAGAAGAAAGATGATTCCAACAGGTCTTATGAAAACTGCTGCATTTTGCTTAAAAAACTGTCCAAAAATATTTTTGTAGCAAGGATTTAGTGAGGCAAAATGAGAAAAGGCCTATGGAGGTACTCCTTGGCCTCTGTGTCCTTTATCTCTATGATTTTCCAAAACCCCCATTACAGGTTCAGTCCCGCCTTTGAAATTTTGTCCGCATCCATGTTCTGTTCCCTGTAGACATGTTTGAATGAGATTGATTCAAAATTTGAAAGAGTTCTGTTAACCTCTTGATTGATTCAAAATTTGAAAGAGTTCTGTTAACCTCTGCATCTTTGAGTCTTATATATCCAATTTATAACAACCATTGAATCACCAAAAACTTGAAGATTTTTGTAGTTTCTTTCAATTGCAAAACAAAGGAGAATTTTCAAGGTCATAGGCTCAGCATAGTTGTTTGTTCTGGATCCCAGCCCCATGGAGATTTGGAAATGGTGATTTGGATTTAGGAATAAAGTGGCTCCTCCCCCACATGTCAAGTTTTGAGAAGCACCATCAAAAAAGGCCCAAGGGATGTATTTATCCAACTATTCAGGAGCAATGATTCTTGGAGTGGGGCTGTTGTTTGTTTGAGGAAAATAAGAAAGGATATCCAAACCCTTCCTTAGTAATTCTTCTGGAGAGCTGGATTTTTTGAGGGAAATGACCCTGTTTCTGGCCAGTCATATTCCCCAGATGTGGATGAGTGGAAGGGCTCTAAGTTGGGTAGTTTGGGGGGAAGAGGACCAGTCCTTCCATGCCTCTTCCACCGTGTTGTCTTTCCAGTTGAAATTGGAGGAGGTAAAAGATTTGGAGTGCTCCCATACCTGTTTGGAAAAAAATACAGCTTAGGAAAAGATGGTTTGTGTTCTACTCATCATCTTTGCATAAGCTGCACCATCCAGGGCCTGCTATCTGTCTTTTCTGTAGATGATCCCATGTAGGGATTTTGTTTGCAAGAGTGCACCAAGTGAATATTTTTTCCTTTAGAGGGCATTTAAGCTTCCATATACCTTTCTGCCACCATTTCTGATTTTCCTGAAAGTGTTGTAAACAAAGTTGTTGATATCCAAGCTTTGGGGTGTATTTCCCATGTTGTGCTTTTTCCCAAATCAACTCATTTTCTCTGTCGAATATCCGGATGTGAGATGATTGCAGAGCTAGGGTGTAATGATCCCACTGACTAGCCCATTGGTCTGGTAGCTCTAGATCCTGACTCTTCTTCCAGCCTTGATGTTAGATGTTGGTTGAGAGAGGATTTGCTATTTGATTCAAGTGAAAACACCCCTTCTGATGGATTAGTTGAATTAATTGCTGAGGTAGTATGTGGTTCTGAGAGCAGCCTGGCCATGGGTCTGCTCCTATTCTTACTTTTGTGCCATCCCCTACCTTCCAAACCAGTCTTTCTGAGATGAGTGGAAAGGCTTTGCATAAGGCTTTCTAGATGATTGATCCATTTGGAGGTTTTGTAATTCTCATATCCCTGATCCAATCCAGAATGGGAGTTGATAAAATGTATTTGTGGATGATGACTTATGTCCACAGGCTCTGAGTTGAGATGAGTCTCCAACCTATTTTTGCTGCCAAGGCTTTTGCAAAGAAAAAATGTTTTTGATGCCCCAGTCTCCCATTGATTTTGGTCTTGCAATTTGGTCCCATTTTACCCAGGGGAGAACCTTTTGATCTTTTTTCCCTGACCATAGGAAAGTGGTGCAAATTCTTCGTGATTTGTTCAAAATTGACTTGGCAATCCATGCCAATGCCATCCAGTAGACTTGAATTGCTTCTAATACTGATTTTATCAGTACTAACCTGCCAGCTCTTGAGAGCCATCTATTGCACCAGTTGTTGATTATGGATTCCAATTTTGCAAGCAGCCAATTCCAATCCTCTTTTTTTTATAGCAATTTGGTTTGAGTCCAAATCCCAGATATTTAATTCCATCGTCTAAGGAGAACTGTTGATAAGGGAATAGCTCCTGAAAGGATCTCTAGACTTCCTCCTCCAAATTTATTGCTGTAAGTGAGGACTTCTGAAGATTTATTTGCATTCCTGTGGATTTGCAAAACAAGATTAGGATTTCTGAGAGTCTTTCTGCTTCTCTTATTGAGTCATTACAAAAAATAAGGATTTCATCTACTAATAATAAGTGTGGTATGTTCAAGTTTGTGGTAATCTTGATTCCTTCAAACAATCCTCTTCTTTTTGCATCTAGAATAGCTCTACTTAAACCTTCCGCAATTAGTAAGAAGAGCAGAGGGGAGAGGGGACAACTCTGTCTTAATCCTCGTTTAGCATGGAAGAAAGGGGATGCTGCTCCATTGATGAGGACTGCAAAGGAGGCAGTTGTGATACATGCAAAAATCCATTTAATGAAAGAGTAGTTGAACCCCAGATGAGTGAGGAGCAGCCTGAGACAAATCCAGCTTACTCTGTCAAAAGCCTTAGAGAGGTCAATCTTTAGGATTGCCCCCTTTGCTTTTTTTGTTTTTGTGCGGTGAAGACCCTCCTGGGCAACTCCTAAAGATTTAGAATTTATATATAGCATTGGTGGTTTTTTCACCAAAATTTCATCATTATTATTTGGAAAATGCATATTTTAGTAATATTGTAAATATATATTAAACATAAAATTCATTTTATCTAAAATTTAGAGAGAATGGATTTGCTATAAAGTGTTAAGCGAATCCCATGAATTGAAATCCAGTGTATTCACTCTCTGTCAGGTGCAAGGTTAATTAGGTGGGAATGCCAATTGCTCATTGTGGTTTCAAATTAGGCGTGCGCACACTCTCTCGGTTCGGGAAGAGGTCATGGGTTCGAGCCTTGAGTCCTCCGGGGTTAGGCATTCTGCTAGGATGGTTGGCGGTTTACCACCTCTATCATCCATTCATGTGGAGAAGTATTGTTGGGTTTTCCATGCATGTTTCCATGTAAAAAAAAATATTAGAATGTGCTCTTACCTGCGAAATAATTATGAGCAAGTGAAGTATTATGACTTGTTAAAATTAATGTTGACATCGACGTCTCTTTCAAGTCTTTGTCTATGTAAGTTTATCTCACAAATATCTTTGGGAATGGGGTAATATTGAAGGAGTGGTGATGTGCATTCAAAGGTTAAATTTTAATAACTTCAATAATTATCCAATAAAACTAAAATCTTAAGCAAATTCGTTATGAAATTTGAATAATAAAATTTATTAAAATAATTGAATTACTTATAAGCCAATCCTATTCGCCATACAATTTTTTTTGCATGGAATTATGAAATACCAAATAAATATGAAAGGTGTGATTGTAGTTTTTGCAAATCCATTTCATTAGATATTAAATTTGGTAGCATGTTAAGAAAACATGCTAATAACAATTAAAGTGAAATTCCAAATAACAATTATAGAAAATAAAATAACAACATTACCGAGAAATTTTACAAGTATATTTTACTACCAATCTAAAATGAGATAAATCATATTGTTAAGTGAATGAGAGTCACTAGCTTAGTTGACAACGTGAGAATATTTCGGGTAAAGAACAAATATGTTTGCGCTTATGGGATTAAATAAAGTAGGTAAAGAACAAATGTGTGTCTGCTTTTGGTTATCTCTAATGTTGTGTGAGTTCCTTTATTACCTCGTCATGATTATCATCTTGTGAAGAAGAAGTGATGCATCGTTTTCTCCGTTGCTCAAGTGAGTGTACATTTCAAGGCTTTTTAACATTAGATGTCGAGCGATCCATGTGTTAGATGAGCAAACTACTAGTGACCATCTAGTTGTAAAAAAAGCAAACCATATGTCACTAAGGGTTAGAAAAACAAACAACATGGTTGGAATATCGGGTAGTCGCAAGAGTGAATAGTCAGGGGGTACATTTCAAGGCTTTTCAACATTAGTTGTTGAGCAAACCAGGTGTTAGAAGAATAAACATTTGTTACAATCTAACAAACCACATGTGACAAAGATTTTGATCCTTTTTAACAGAAACCGTTGTGATTTTTTTATTATTATAAGAAAACGAATGTGAATACAAAAAACAAAGCGGATTGTCCCCTTATCAGGACATCGTTCCTTTCCCCTTGATCCTCCTTCTCTAGCTTATAACTGACATGGAGATTGCCTATACTATGAGTGTTATATCTTCTAACAAATTGCCCAAGCAATACAATACAGAAACAATGCATTAAAAACAAATAAGAAATTAAGGTATCCAAACATTTTCACTGATGACACTATCATTTTCCAAAACCCCACAGTTCAAGCCATCCCCTTTATTTGCCATGCTATCTGCCTGATGATTTTGTCCTCTCAAAACATGCAGGAAGAATTCTTTGACTAAACAGAGAAGCATATGATGCATATTTGTAGAAGGATTTTTCTAATTTCTGGAGATTTTTCTTGCTTCCCTGATGACAATTAAAGAGTCTCCAATGACGTTCACTTCCTCAATCCCCATTTCTATAACCAGCTCTAACCCTTTGATTAGAGCATACCATTCCGCTCCATTGTTTGTTTCCCTCCCAATGCCCCAGGCATACTCTTTTTGCTTGCCCCGTTTGTAGTAAAAAATTACTCCACCTGCACCAGCAATACCTGGATTTCGTTTCGAAGCACCATCCAAGAACAATGAATTGATTCATGTATTATTCCTCCAATTATTCAATTCCTCTACGCTCATCCTATTCTGCCAGCACGGAAGTCCCGACTTCTTTGATGGATTGCTACGAGGGGAGGGATTCCAAAGGATGTCAGCCATCCAAGCTCTTTCTTCCACCGTAAGAGGTTCATTTATTATGTTTTTCACTCTTCTTATGGATAAAGTATCCACCCATAAATTCTTTACTGCGGCAGAGACTTTTTTAACACAGATGATTTTCCCTTCAAATGTCTCCTTGTTCCTTGCATTCCAGATTTTCCAGCATACAAAACTTGGGAGAGCATCCCATGCTCTGGCAAAGTCTGGATTTTTATTCAATGAACCTTGATAGTAATCATTCCAACTGAAAAAAAAAATATCATTCCAATTTGTTGGCAACGTAATATTCATATTTAGTTCTTTGAGAACCTTGCTCCTGACTTTCTATGTGAAATTACACTCTGTGAATACATGCACTCAGCTTTTATCCTCCTCTTTGCATAAGATGCATTGTAAGGGACCTACAATACCTCTCTTTCTCAGGTTCTCGAATGTCAGAGCTTTTCAGTGAGCTAGGATCCAGAAGAAGAAATTTACCTTTGGCAATCCATCTCTGCTCCAGATTTTATTCCACCTGTTGCATTTTATTATCCTGTTCTTCTTTTTATAAACCATGCGGTATCCTTCTTTTACAGTGTAAACACCATATTTCCCCCTTCCACGACTGTCAGCAGCGTTTATCTGCGTTGGTGCTTTCCCATGCATGAGCGAAAGGAGTGATTTGAAGTCTTCCTGCAGGTGCGCTGGAGGCTCCACGTTTTTCCACCCATTCCACCTGACACTTCCCGTCCATTCAGAAATGTCCCAAAGCGTCCTGTAATTGTTGAGCTCACACCAGTTTTTCATATCGCTTAGCTCCTGGTAGTAGTCTACTGGCAATTTCAGACCGATTTTTACCTTGCCAAATTCTAATTATTTTTCCATTCCCAACAATCCAGTAAAGGTTATCTTTTATTAAAA
The DNA here is from genome assembly GCA_001517045.1 of Pseudotsuga menziesii. Taxonomy (NCBI): domain Eukaryota; kingdom Viridiplantae; phylum Streptophyta; class Pinopsida; order Pinales; family Pinaceae; genus Pseudotsuga; species Pseudotsuga menziesii. The sequence continues at coordinate 470,270 of LPNX010528348.1, forward strand.
ATTCATATTTTTTGCAGAGCTCCCAAATTGGAAACCCAGCTCTGCTCGTGCTCATTCTGTCCACATACCTCCTTATGTTGTCTGGCATATATCTCTTTTGCAGGGTCTCTTAACGCAAAAAAATTCTCAACTAGCTCTACATGGCCTAAACCACATACATACATCTTTTTCCTACCATTTTCCCCTCATTTTTGACCTCCATAACTATGGTTTAACCTTATTCTCTCTCAAAAAGATAAAAAAATATCAAAAATGGCTAAAAACACAAAAAATGGCTTAAAAACCCACAAAAGGGCTTAAAACCCTAAATAGGGCTTAAAACCCTAAATAGGGCTTAAAACCTAAGTAGGGTTCCAAAACCCTAAAAGAGAGAAAATGACAAAAAAAACTATAAAATAGTTTGGAGGTCTCCATCACAAGATTCACTTATTCCTTCTCCCATTATTATATTTTTGTGAGTACAATGAGAAACCATTATTCTGAAAGTACTCACCTCCTTTTGCCAATCATTCCATAGCCCCACCATCTCCCATCTGGTACGTTGAGGTAGCCTCCGTAGTAGCCAACCTGTGGATAGGCAACCCATTTCCAAGTTTGGGGCACGATGGCCCATTTTGAAGAACAAAAGAAGGTATACTTGTCATATTTTTTGTTTATTTAGTTTAGTTGTAGTTGCTTCCCGGTTTTTGTTTTCTATTGTTTTGTTTGTTGTAGCTTTTAACCACAACCTCTACCCTTATGACCCATTGACGGAAGGGAGGTGGTTTTGCACGTAGCAAGGGTGAAAACCCTGCTACAGTTTTGGCGACCATACTGGGTCGATCCTTTTTGGTCCTCTTGTTTTGCAAGTGTTTATTTCATTTTAAGTCTCAGCTGTTACTGATTGGACCCTCACCCTGCCGATCCGAGTCTATACGGCACCAGTGCATGCCCCTGTCAGCCTCTGCCTACCTGTTTTTTTTTAATTTTCCAGTTCCGGCTGGCGTCACACCTTTCGGGCTGAAACCTGCGACTCGGTTGCACCTTTCGGGTTGGAACCCATGACGCAGGTCGTGACTTTACCCTCGTAAAACGCGAGTTTCCTTTCAAGGAAATATCGCACCTATTTTGCAGTCAGGAGCGACCCACTTGCCTCTATTTGGCCTGTTTGAGAAACCTAGTCGTGATTGTCCACTAGTTAAAAGAGACCTGTCTATTTCTTAGCCCTGTTACCTCTGTTTTGCCTGTTTGAGCGACCCAGTTGCGACTGTTGACCTGTCTCATGCGACCTATCTGTTTCTAAGTTTATTTATGCAGTTTACATTTCTGTATTTCATTTTAAAAGTTGGAAATTAACACACTTATTTAGCCCCTCCTCCTCTACTCGGTCATCACCCGTTGGGGTTTTCTGAGATACGACAGGGGGTTGAGTAAGTTTAGTAATAGGCACCCACTTTATTATTGTTCCCTTCAATTAAAAACAAGTGACTTTGGAGGCTACGGGGAGTGGAGATCGTTGGGGGTCTCACGCCATTCGCGTCCTCCTTGTTGAGCACTAGGCACTTGGGGTTTGACCCGTGGATATATGGGTGGACTTGTTTCCACTTTGTTGAGAGCCCAACACTCCCTCTTTGATGTGAAGGATACGAAGTTGGAGTAGTCACACTACTGGTTTGCAAGCATCATAGTCATTCACCCATTTTTAAAACCCTTGTTTGTCTTGCACCTTGTTCTGATTTGCTTTTACCTTTCAGACCTACTTTGGTATAACCCTTTGCTTATGTGTTGCAAAAAATTTATTATTATGTGTCTATTTTATATTTGAAAGTAAAAGTAACAATTTCATACACAAGTGCACACAATCACACCAAATAATCAACCAAATTCGGTTCATGACCCCAAGCGAAACCTTAAAAGTAACCAAATTTACTTAACAAAAATTTGATTTGGGACATAAGTCTCATCCGCAACAACTTTGTGAAGTAATTGGGATTTTCCCTAAAACTCATTGTGAGGAGTATCACAGGAACCCCAAAGTAGCTGGCCAACGAAAGGAATTGCCAAGCGAAATGAGAAACGACCCCATCCGGATTGACTAGATACCCACTTGTGAGGAAAAAACCAAAGCGTTGTCTTTAGGCAGTTGTGGTGGCCGAGTGACTTCTTTTGAGCCAATAGGAATCTGTTTGAAATAGTGTCCAAAATTCATTTCCAAGTTACTACAATAAGCCACCATTGCTTCACCACGATTTTACTCTCGACTTAGTTGGCACTCCCCTCAGTTTGGTTCCTTAGATCGTCACCGTCAGAACCCTCTCCGATAACTCTCCTCACCTTCAGAAGGACACACAGCCTCTAATTCCGATTCAGACTCCTACCACTCCGAACCGAATCTAGTCACCACACTGTTTAGCCCCATGGCTCGCACAAATCCTGTCCATTCTCTGGAGGGATAGTTGGCGATGGATCCATGTCCCTGCCTCCCATCAACATAGATATCCCCGCTAGTGGTACCACCACTATTGCACATGCTTCTATAGGTACGCTACCCACTAGTAGCAGCCCCACAGTAGCTACCACAATCCTACCATACCACCTTATATGCCTGGGGGCAGTGGCCCTTCCGCGACCATCTCAACCATCCCTGTCATGAGAGGTCAGCCTCACATACCCCCAGGTATGCATGGGCATCATGTTCCTACAAACTCCGACGCCATTACCGGTCCATCCCGAGCCAACCTCGGGTCTAACCTTCCCTTTATGGCTCATCTTAACTTGCCAGATTTGGCTAGGCTAACAAATGACCCCATCAGTCATCAACCTCATTAGCCTCCCATGCCAACCAAACTTCCTTCAGACATCCCAAAGTTCGAGGGAAAGGCAGGCGAGGACCCCCAAAACCATTTCATGTCCTTCCACTTATGTTGTTCCTCAAACAACATGGTGGATGACTTAGTCAGACTGAGGTTATTATAGCGCACACTTACAGGTGTTGTTGCAAAATGGTACATTGAACTGTCGCCTGCCTCCTATCCCGATTTCTGCTCACCTGCCTCCATGTTCCTCCAATACTTTCAACTACCAGTACGATATGATGAGGGAGTGGAGATCCTTCTATCCTGCCAGCAAAATACAACCACTCACATCACTGACCACATCCATGAGTGGTGGCGACGCCGTAGCCTATGCAAGATCCATCTGGATGACATGATCTTCCTTGATTGGTTCCTAAAAACATTTTTCCCACCCATAGCCAAGGACGTCGCCTCTGAGCGGCCCCAAAACGAGGAGGAGGCCATCTTAAAGGCCCAGCAGTTCGATTTAATCTACGCTTAGTCCAGGTATTTATATACCATCATAACAGATGCTCCACGTGCCGGCACCTCCCGTCGCGATACGCTAGGGGCATCCCATGCTGCGGATGGTACCATTGGTTCTGTCTCACAGCACCCTTAGTATTATACGACACCCCCTGTGATTCCATCGCACCCAGACAACACCCATAATGTTGCACAACCAAACCACGCCCTCGACTACTCACGGATGATGGATCAGTCTGGAGCCTCCTCCTCATATGCACACCTTGCGCCAAATCAAGACACCCATATGTCGACTTGGCCACCCGAGTCATATTTGGGCCCAAGGACCGGATTTGCAGCTCCCTCAACTCCTTCGGTTTATTATGCACTACCACTGCAACAAGCATCGACTCCTGCCCCATCCCTCTGGTTTCCACAGGACATGTTTTCACTCAGCAGAACCATCCCAACCAACCCGCCTCTTACAACAAAAAAGGGCAGGGTTAAGAAAAACCGAGGTAACAATTAGCCGCAAGGAGGCGGCCAACAACCTAACCCCCCCAACAACAACGGTGCTAATCCATCGGCACAGAACCCCCAACATCTTGACCGACCGTGAAAGAACCTGCAGTTGCAGACTAATCATCTGCGTGCCCTATGTAACACCTTCGGTCACTATATGCATCTGTTCCCTCACGTGGCTCGTGCTCGCCAGTCTCTCCAAAATGAGCTCAAGGGGGTGCCAATGCCGCAGCCCACGCTCATCCCAAACCAACACCACCAGGTCCTCTGCCTATGGTGCTCCAACATCCATTACCACTCCAAGGATTGGTTGCCACCGCACCCTTGGACCGAACTGCTCCCGCAACTCCCGCAGCCCCCGCCGCGGCTCTGCCTACTGAGACTGGTGTCCATCATGTAATGACACTGTCAACCTCGAGACTAGGTGGAACCAGTATGTCTCCGCCATGGGAACCGCTGACCCATCAACGACATCCACTTCTAACACTTCCAACATGCCCCTCCACTTACCTAAACCCCCCATTGATGGGGCCACCAGAGGTCCATGGTTTCCTATACGACGTATCGCCAACACCATGACTGCTCGAGTTGCCCTAAATTATAGCATCATTGACGACTTGGCCCAATCACCTACAACCATTTCTGCTCTAGAGGTGCTAAAAAATCGACCCCTCCAATTCCAGGTTGATCATGTTTGATCTGGACCAAGGAGAACCCAGAATGCCATCCACCATCGCCTTCCAGATTCTGGTTTCAATTCGGAATTTGGTTGTGCATAGCTGTAACGTTGATGAAGGAGCATCGACATGTGTCATGTCAACTTTTGTCTAGCAGAAACTTGGGTCTCTGACCCTCCAACCGTCCACTACCGCCCTTCGCGCCTACGATGGTTGCTCTACAAAGGCTGAGGGCATTCTCCCGAATGTTCCTATTTTCTTAGCCGGTAAAACGGTTTTGATTGACATCGAGGTTATTAACTCCAAATTTGATTATAACCTCCTCCTTGGACGTAGCTACATGTATGCCATGAGAGCTGCAACTTCCACCTTCTTTCGACTCCTCATGTTCCCTCATGATGAAAATATTGTGACAGTCGATCAGTTAACTTACTACGATCCACAAGGACCGGCCACACTAGAACATGTCATCCCTACCATTGATACTACCATCGACAATGTATCCATCTTATCCTTATCAGCTGTAGGACGGGGATTGTTTGCCGAAGCACCCATGGCGAACACCTTTCCATCTCTGCCATCTCCGACCGTGCCGACTGACATAGCCGAGTTGTGTACTATTTCATCTAGTACCATCCCGACCCCACCGCAAAATCAGTCGCAACCCCAACCGCTATCACTCGGGAATTATTGGGGTTCTTTCCCAATCCACACAACTCCCTTCCTTTTCCCACCATTCGATATCGTGAGTAATCCTGTTATGGCTACTCTAAATTTACCAAATTTTATGTTGGGGATTCCTATGTGGTATCTTGAGCCACCTACACCATCTCCGATACCTCAAGTTGTGTTGACTCTCATCCAATCAATTGCGGTAGAGTTGCGCCCTCCTCCGGGCCCATCAAACACACCTTTCACCCCCAAACCTGCCCCTCCTAACCCAAAGAAGACTAGGGGCAAGGCATCTAAAGCAATAGTCGAGCCTTGATCAACTCCACCTTGCACCTTCTGTGATGTCCATGGTCATGCAACTCAAAACTGCCTAGAGGTACCCATCCTGCGCACGCACATAGATGCTATGGATACAGCCGATGGGACTCTAGTAGTCGTCATCTCAACTCCTCCAGCGGTAAAAAACATGTCTTTGAGGACAAACCATGCGTGCACAATTTACGAATTGTATGGCCATTATTCACACAATTTCCCGGACTTGGACGAGTATTGGTCTGTCCTTCACGATCTTTGGAAACACTCTCGTGAGCCCCTAATAACTGTCATCGAGGAGATTCACCCTTTGATTTCCTCCTCGAATACCACAGCCATTTACATGATTTCCAGCTCCGCTAACCCTTCTATCTCCGCAACCATAGATGATCCCTCATATTTATCTAACCCTTGTTTCAACAACGATGAGGAGATCCTTGAATCCCTGTGGATTTTCATCCTCCACAAGTTCGACTTGGAATTCATTGTCCCCAAGAGCAGCAAAGCTTTGGAGATAGCTGCACTGTGGTCCGCGTCGCCACTGATTACAGTCAACCTTCCTGACGAATTCTTATTTGTCATTTCCACGGAAGATCCATGGTATGGGGGCATTCTCATGTACTTGTGCACCCAGAAATTCGAGGCTCACCTAAGCCGCGAAGATAGACAACGCATTTGACACCAAGCTGCTCGACATCTCCTCATTGGGGATGTTTTGTACCGTCGGGGTGTTGATACCATATTACGTCATTGCCTCACCCATGATGAGGCTGAACAAGTCCTCAATGATTGTCATAGGGGAGCCTACAGTGGCCAATTCTCTGGTTTGGCGACTGCTCAAAAGATTCTGTGTGCTGACTATTTTTGTCCTACCATTTTCACTAATTGCATCGAGGCGGTCAAACACTGCCACAACTGTCAACTATTTGCTCCAAAAACAAGGACTCCCCCCGCGTCGTTACACCCGATAGTCACAGGCAGTCCCTTATGCAAATGGGAAATCAAGTTCATGACATGTAACCCTACCTCGATTGGTGACCATAACTACATCATTGTGGCCGTTGATTATTTCACAAAATGGGTCGAGTCCATGCCTACGTTTAATTGTAAGGCCGACACAACGACCCATTTATTTTTCAGCCATGTTCACCACATCACATATATCGAACACTTCCCGCTTGCTTGATTGACCACTATGGAGTTTCTCTTAAGCTCTTTTCTGACTCTTAAAAGAATGAAAATATCATCGAGCACGTTTGTTCCTTTCACACCCGTTAAAGTATTTGAAAGGGCATCTGTGTAACCTCGTTTACCTCCTTTTTCAGATTATGTAGACTATCATAATAAAAGGACCACCTTGGCACACTCAGGCCAAAAAAGTATCCCTTTGCATCCTTTTATGCTTTGTCGGGCATTGGGACCGAACTTCATGAAAAAACTCATCATGGGTTGTCTTTAATCTCTTTTCTAGCCTTCTCATCAAGAAAATATTGTTGAGCAAACTTGGTTTCGTTCATGCTCGTAAAAGTATTTGAATGACCATCCAGTCGGTATAAGTTTAACCTTTTTCGGCTTGATTGGACTACAAATGGTAAAGAAGTTTTCCTTCCCCGAATGTTGGGAGAGCTCTCCTGTGCATACTTTTATCCTTTTTCGGACTCCAGAGACTACATACGAAAAAGAGACTACACTGGAGTCTTCTTCCTGTTTTTAGACTCTCAAAAAATGAAAACACCAACGAGCATTTGCCTTCTCGGGCTCACTAAAAATCCACGATATTGTGTCATAACGGTGTCTTTCGACGCCACTACATATATTCCAGTTTGGCAGCTTCCCCCCCATTGGGTCACCTTTGTTCAGAGTATTCTGAGATGAGTCTTCCTTGGATCCCCTAGATATCATTAGTCCAGTTACCTCCCTTAGCATTTCCCATATGCATTTACACTCCCGGTATCACAGCTATGATCCCTCTCCCATGAGTCAGTTTCATTTGCTGCCAGGTTAGCCCTGCCATCATTACTCTGAACAAAGGAATTTTGAGTCTCCCATGCTCTCCTTCCCCTGTTCCCCTATTCAGTGTGCCAGTCCCCAGATTGTCCCACATATTTGGTCATCCCCCTCGTGCTTCTGGTCAAGGAAACATTATTACCTTGGTCAGTTGCAGGTGTCCCTCTGTTGACGACAACACATCTATTCCATATGATAGACCTAGATGTCCCTGCATCATGGTTTCATTAACCTTATTGATGAGTTCCTTGGACCACTTCAGAGGAGTCCTTAGTGCCTCTCGGGATGGTTGTGTCTCATGTGCTCGACTTCAGCTACATCATCGCACCATTGAGATTCGTACAGGGTATTGGTCCGTGCAGTATTTGGTCGAAGACCCCAGTTGTCACTTGACTCTAGAACATTGGTGAGTCTATTAAGGGACCCAGACAAGTTCACTTCCCTTCTGATTGCCGGGTTGCATTGGAAATAGTGTTCAGAAGCCCCCATAGTAGTGCTTTTGTATAACTTCATGGTTGATGCGGCATATTGTACCACTGGGTCTCTGACTGTCCGATAGTGAGTCCCTATAGTTATGTAAACTTCCAGATCTAGCAAAGCATCAATTATGTAGATATTGCATTCCATGAGAATGCCATGGTTCCTATGTATCCGTTCTTCAGATCAACAGTGTATGCAGCCTCTTATTGAGGCCACCATTATGTAACATCAGTTGTATATGTATTGATCGACTCCCATATTTTTGAGCCTTGAACCCATTATTTATTCTTTTGACATTGTTACGAGCATGGGTATGCCCGCCTCGTCCATATACATGTCACATATTCTTTAAATCTCACCCATTGTTGGGAACCAATATTAATACAAAAACCAAAAGCTACCGTGTCTCGAACGAGGAAGTGCCGCTTCTTCATAGGTCTCTCCACTATCCCCATGATCCTATGATGTCTGTCGGCCATACAATGAGCTCCTGCCCTCAAACATCAGGGGGCAATCTGTTAACGCAAAAAATTGCTCAACTAGCTCTACATGGCCTAAACCACATACATACATATTTTTCCTACCATTTTCCCCTCATTTTTGACCTCCATAACTATGGTTTAACCTTATTCTCTCTCAAAAAGCTCAAAAACTATAAAAAAGGGATAAAAACACAAAAAGGGCTTAAAACCCTAAATATAGATTAAAACCCCAAGTAGGGTTCCAAAACCCTAAAAGAGATAAAAGGACAAAAAAACTATAAAATAGTGTGGAGGTCTCCATCACAAGATTCACTTATTCCTTCTCCCATTATTCTATTTTCGTGAGTACGGTGAGAAGCCACTATTCTCAAAGTACTCACCTCCTTTTACCAATCATTCCATAGCCCCACCATCTCCCATTCGGTACGTTGAGGCGTCCTCCATACTAATGAGCCTATGGAGAGACAACCCATTTCCAAGTTTGGGGCACGGTGGCCCATTTTCAAGAACAAGAGAAGGTATACTTGTCATATTTTTTGTTTATTTAGTTTAGTTGTAGTTGCTTACTCATTTTTTGTTTACTAATGTTTTGTTTGCTGTAGCTTTCAACCACGAACTCTACTCTTCTGTCCCACTGACAGAAGGGAGGTGCTTTTGCACGTAGCAAGGGTGAAAACCCTACTACAGGGCCATTTTACACCATGTCGTTTCTCTAGTGCAAATTTGCCACATAATTTTTGCCCCAAGCTCCAAGTTCATATCGTGTGGGTGTTTGACTCCCACTCCACGAAACTGCTTTGGGCTGCACACTACGTCCCAGGAAATCATATTGAATATTTTGCTACTGGCTGCCTTTCCTCGCCAAAGGAAGTTCCACATCATTCCATTGATATCCTGAATAATTCGCTGAGGAGCTAGTGAGATAGAGCAAGTATAAATCGGTTGAGCAGAGAGAACAACTCTGATAAGGACTATCTTTCCAGCTGGGTTGAGCCATCTGGTTCCCCAGGCATTGATTTTTCTTTTAATTTTATCTATTAGTCCATTCCAGTCATCCTTTTTTTCCCCCCTTGAATATGGGGATGCCCAGGTAGTTGAACGAATTCCATGTTGTAATTCCTTCGAATCCAAGGATTCGTGAGATCCTTGCCATGATACCAAGAGGACAATTCCATCCATATACTTTGGATTTAGTGACATTTAGTTTGCCATCCGTAGCATTAAGGAAAGTGGAGAGCACACTGTTGAACCTTTCTGCTATGATTGTGGACGCGCCACCAAGCAGGATGGTATCATCAAAGAACTGTGCATGATTTACCGCTCTAACACCTCTTGCAATTTTTAGACCCTTGAGCTCCCCAAGATCTTGTTGATGTTGCAAATTCCTACTCAGAGAGTGAGCTAGCATCATAAAAAGATATGGAGACAATGGTCAGCCTTGCCTAATTCCCCTGGTGGCTTGAAAGAACTTGGTTGGCCTACCATTTACCAACGGAGCAATCCATGCACTGTTGATGAACGCCTTAATCCATCTGATGGACCTTGGGGAAAATCCAAACTTTGACATGCTTTCCAATAAAAAAAGAAATGATTTACTCGGTCAAATGCATTTTCTATGTCAAGTTTTAAAGCCACACCTTGCTGCTTTTTCTCCATGTTGGTGTGGATTGCTTCCTGGACGATTATGCTGTTATCAAGGATTTGACACCCGACAATAAATACTCCCTGAGTATCCAAGATTATCCTTCCCATTACTTTCTTCAGTCTTGTGGCTAAAGTTTTTGATAGGATTTTGTATGAGGTATTATAGAGGGAAATAGGCCTAAAGCAATTTATTGTGATGGGTTTTGTTTCTTTTGGAATCAACGTGAGAAAGGAAGAGTTGGTGGATCCCCCAACCTTGTCCTTTCTTCTTGTCTAGTTTAGTATTCTTTTCAAATCCCCCTTGATAATATCCTAGGATGCTCTATAGAATTTGATGGTGAACCCATCAGGCCCGAGTGCCTTATCTGCTTATAGAGACCAAATGGCATCCTTGATCTTAGATTCCAGAATGGGTTTACATAGGTCCTTATCATCCTGCTCCATGATAAGGGAGGGTATTCCTGAGAGGAGTTCAACCTGCGCTAGTGGATCAGTCTGTTCCTTGTCCATGTATAGGTCTCTGAAGTGCTGAAAAACATGATCCTTGATCTCCTCCTGCTCAACCATCCTCTTGCCGTCTTTGTCCTTAAGTTATTTGATCATGTTAAAACAAAGTCTTGCTTTTGTTTGCTTGTGGAAGTAATCTGTATTGTTGTCCCCTCCTTTTAACCATAGTTGTCTAGACTTCACCATCAATTCCTCTTCCCCACATCTGGCTGCGTTGAGGATCTTTAGACTTAAATATTTTTCTTGACTGATGAAAAGAGGGGTGGTTTCCTCCTTTTCCATCTTGGAGTGAAGGGTTCCCAACCCAGATTGAAGCTGGCTTTTCTTATTGCTAGAGATTTTGTAATCTATTTTCACCCAGGATTTCAAATCATATCGAACCCTTCTCAGCTTACTCTCTCAAATGTAACTAGGAGAGCTAGTGAAGTCCAGTGTCCAAGCTTCTCTTACAATGGCCATGCATTTTTCCTCTTGCAGCCAAGAGGCATTGAAGCGAAAGGGTATGGGGCCGAGATTTACAGAGGTTTCTAACACCAAGGAAATCAACTTATGATCTGAAACAACCAAGGTAAAAATAAAAGAAGTAGGATTGAGGTCTCTAAGAAGGAATGTGGCACTTACCAGGAAACTATCAAGCCTAGACGCGATGTATCCTGCACCTGTCCTTCTGTTGCTCCACGTGTATTTCCAATTTTTTAAATGCATTTCTAGTGGATCCAACTCGGAGATCAGGTCTTCCATGTTTTCCCCACAGGGATCTCTAACACTGGAGGCCCCTTTTTTCTCTGTCTGCACTTTGGTAGCATTAAAATCCCCGACGATAATGAGTTCTTTCGCTTCCATATAATATTTTAGAGATGTTAGACTTTTCCATAAAGTTTTCTTGTCTCTGCAATGTGTCGGTCCATACATGTTGCATACATAGCTAACATTTGGATCATATTTTTCCTTAAACTCGGTTAGGATCCAATCTTGGTTCTCCTTGACATTTTTTTATCTCATACTTGCTTGAAAAAAAAGTTGCTCTTCCTCCCGAGGCCCCTTAAAGCTTTACGCGTTACCTTGGTTGGTTGTCCGAAAGTGTTTTGAGAGCACCATAACTTCCACATCAATCATTTTTGTCTCCTAGAGAAGCAGAATGTATGGCCTTTCAAAATTAATAATGTCTTTTATGGCTTCCACTTTGTTTGCTTCACCCAGTCCTCTGCAATTCCAAGAGACAACTTTAATTATTTCTTGCTTGATTGAGGCCCTGCTCTAGACCTTCCATCTGCTTTCCTTGAGTTTTTGTAATTTTGCAGGAGCTTTATTTCTTCAGTGCTCCTATGCCTTCCAAGTTCCAGTTCTCTCTCCGATTCCTACTCTCTATGGTACCTTTGTGATTTTATTCCTTTGGTATTTGGGGCAGTTTCAGGAATCTCTTATGACCCATTTGAGGATGAGTCAGGGGATCGCACAAAGGAAGAAACTCTGCTTTGTTTTACCCTTTCAGCCCAAGATCCTCCCAGCAATGGGGAGTCATCCATCTCTGCTTCAAGCGTTTCATTCACGGATGAAGTTGTTGGAATGCTGCTGCCTACTAAGATGTCGTGTAGATCAAATATGACCTCTTCAGTGGTTACTTTTTTCACTATGATTCCCCCCTCTTCAACATTCAAGAGATTAAACTGGTTTTTTTTGGCCTCCTTTTCTCCTTGTTTTGCTGCTTTTCCATTCTCTTCCTGTGGATCTTTTGTCTCAAGGTTTGACGATGCCATTTTCCTTCCTTTTTTCGCCTGTTACCACCCTTCTTCATGAGTTTTCTCCAGGTTTTCCTGTACTACTTTAGGGAAATTTTTGACAAAATGCTTGTACTTGTGGAATTTCTTACATTTAAACGACAATTTTTCTCAATCCACTTTTTGAGCATGTTCCCAACCATCCATGTAGAGACTTACAATTTCTGGTAGCCCCTTTTCAAAATATACCTCTACATAGATCCATGCACAGGAGAATAGTGGGCCCTTTGGTTCTTCCTTGTCTATGTATTTGTCGAGTGAGTTACCTATTGCCTACAACGTTTCATCATTCCAACAGTGTAACGATAGATGGGGTAGGTGAAACCAGACTGAGCAGAGGGCATATCCCTTTCTGGATTGAATGATAAACTCCACTGATTTAAGTATAACCCCCTAGGACCCATGAAGTAAGGCCCACTTCTGAATATTAGGTCCCTATCTTCCTCATTTTCAAATAAAAATGTGAAGAATCCGTTGACATAGAAGCAATGCTGCAGACCCCCGTAGATCAGAGTCATCCATTTTTTTTCACCCAGAGAACCACTGTTTTTGGTGATGGCTAGATGCTGGTGAGTTGTCCAATCAACCCCCGCTCGCTTAGTGCAAGAGATTTTATCCTTTTAGCTACCGACACGATCTGAATCCTAGGAGCATTATCCGTTTTCACAAGACCATCTCCTTCATTTGCTGTGGACGGAGGCGGCGAAGGCGTGGAGGCCAAGAGGGACCTGAATGCCGCATCTAGTGTCTTCCATCGTTCTTCTGGGCTTGGATCCTTAGGAGAATCCATGCTACCCCTAGCATGGGAAAAGGCCCGAAGTTATTTCGATCAGATCCAAAGTTTCTAGCTAGAACGTGGCTGAAAAATGCCAGAGAGGGAGCTGCATGCAGCGCTGATGCGCATGCAGAACCAGGTCATGTGAAATCTCTCTCTGAATAGAACAATAATTCAAAGGCTAGCTTACAAGTTTATTTTCTTGAGTATAGTAGTTTTTTTGGATAGTACATTTTGGACAAAAAAATTGTTTATTGTTGAAACCATATCTATGTTCTTGTTTGCTAGTTTTTTTGGCTAATACGTTTTAGATAGAAAAAGTGTTTATTTTTAAACTAAGTTATACTCTTGTTCTAGCAGAAATTATCTCTATAAAACCCTACCAAATATTGTACTCCTATAATTCTTGCCTCACTTTGTAAATTTCTTACAATCGCTTTAATTTAACATCATTGGTCCTTCATCATTCCTCAAACCCTCTATTGTCATATGGCTCCTCATTTTAATACTTACGATCAAATGCCATCCTGTAGATTATATCGAATGTTGCTACAGAGGACACATTTTTGCTAACATCCACAATGGGATAGGAAACTCCAACTCACTTTTAAACTATAAAACAAATACATACAAGTCTATCTTGCATCACCACTCAACTAACACAACTTTCCCTTTTTCTTGTCTAGATTGTAATTTTTTTTTGTGAAGCTGCATAATCTTTGAAGTGGAAAAAAAATGTTACATATGTGGCAAAAACCAGAGGAGGCCGCAGGTGGTGAAACCACCACCCAATCCATTCAAAAATACGGAGCCCTCTAGTGAGGTTGTTACAGAAGGAGTCCATAGGCTTGGAAGCCAAGAACATGCGAGACTACAGACACTTGCATTGTTTCTTCTGACATTCCACAAAAAGAAAAGTTGCAATTGATATATACAAATATAACATAAAGACATGTAAATGTAGTCTGAATCGGAAGGAGATGGTGACGTTGTAGAGGGCATGAACACAAATCAATGGGGAGGTGTCTCTTCCTGAATGGGGCATGCCCACCCCCCATCCTTAGAGTTGCTGACAATGTTGGTGGTGGTGACCATCGATGGCGAAGGGGATGTCTGGATGCTCGGCCCCTCAGCTTCCCACACCTATTTGAATAACGGTTATATGGTGGATGGGATGGGAAAATGCATGCTGGTTGCCACTATTCAAATAGAAGCCAAACCGATGTCCACAGTCTGACCTTCGGTTGCTCTCCTGCATCCAACCTCTCTCTTGCCTACTGGTATTGAACTGTTGGCCAAACATTTCCAAGCAAAGGTGGAATTTAGGCTGCCAAGCTGGGTTTCTATCTCAGTCATTTTCCCCTTGAACGAGAGGACAATGTCGCAAGTCGAGCTCCAACTCCCCAGCATATATTCCATGAGAGATCCCATCATATTCTTGACCAGCTAGTAATGGTTGATTTTACCTCCCCCTCTCATAGTGTCCAGGCGCTGGTTCACTTGATGCCCTTCCCAATCATCAATTAAAACCCAAACCGAAGTGGAGATATTCACCTCATAGCCTTCCTCCACCATGACACTGAGCCCACACTGCGATCTTCCTCTGCCCCTGCTGCCCGTCCTTGGGGTGCCCCTTTGCTTGGACATGATGATGAGACGAGTACTTAGATACCGAAAATGAATGTGGCAGAGCGAAATAATCCAAGGCGACTGGAGAGGATTCAAAGATAGACGTTAGCTGAGGGTGCAGGCGAAAATTGCAGACCTTGAGCACCCACCAGACCACAGGAAAAAACCAGAGGACCAGACCAAACCAGAAAATGCAAGACTAGATCTCTGAGAGGAGATCACTGTGACTCACCGATTGATAATGCCGTTTTTTTCCATGGCTCGTTGTTTAACCTCGTTACGTTGTACCTGCAAATGCTTCACACATTGCATATTTACCTCTAAGAGAACCATAGTAAATGCGATAGAACATGCTCGAGCTATGGCCAACCTAAGACTTGACATGTTCATCCACCTTCACATTGGGGATGGGGGCGATGAGGGGGGTAATAAAGACCCCGACATGCATGGTGCCACATGTCTGGCTCCTGGCCCAAGGCATCGTGCGTTGGCGGTGGGTTCGATGGCACCCGCATCTGGGGGTCTAGATTGTAATTATAGATATGGAAAACAATTTTTTTAAGGTCACTACAAATTACACTACATTATATTATTTAAGCAAGTCGTGTTTTCTTGATCGTTTTGTGAAGCAAATTAATTTTTCTTGTTGGGTTTCTCAAATCTCAAAAAATTGATTCTATGGATTTTCAAATTTTGTTTTCTCCACATAAATGTTCTCGCTAATCTTATGAGTTGTTTCAACAAATAGACATCTTGTAGATTGAAAAAAGGAAAGAAACATTACTTGTGAAGGTCTTGGAGTTATTTCTCTTTGGTCCGAGGATTGATTCCTTTACGTAGCTTGTGCCATTCTTGTGGTGTGTTGGGCGGTTCTCCTAAATGGGTTTTCTCGAGTTGTGATTTTTCCCATTTAATATCTTCCTTAGATGGGCCTATTAGATCATGTGTGGTAACCTGGATCTCAATTGCAGTTGACATACTTTTTACAATTTCAATTTCTTCATTCATGTAGCATAAATAGGGTCCCTGACAATGATACAAGAGTGTAGGAAGTAAAACCAATAGGACAAGCATCAAATAACCTCCTGCGAGTATTGGAATGGAATGCCATTTGAAGCCATATGCCCAGTTCTTCTCTCATCTTCAAACTGGATCTAACACTGCATTTAATGTGCACGATTTTACCCCTTCTCAATGGTTGTTGAATGTTTATGTTCAAGATGCAACAATCTCACCACCGCCTAATGTTATTCAGTCTAACTTGAGTACAAAGGAGAGAGCACCGCCTGATGTTGTTTAGTATGACTTGAGTAAAAAGGAGAGAGCAGGTACATGTACACAACGTTCCCATCATAACTTTTGATTTGACAAGAAGTCCACACATCCCCATATAATCGACGATTGACAGAGGAAATGAATCTAATCGTCGGACAAAACATTCAATGGCCCATAGCATGTACAAAAAAAATTCTTTCAATGCATCAATGGACCAAATTCTTCAATCGTAGGACAAAAGCTTCGACGGTTCATACTGAGTGAAAACCAAAATTTGGAGAGTCGACTCCCACTTGTAGAACACCTTATGGTGTAAAAATATGAATTATTTATTCATGTTAAGCTCGTCACTATATGGAATCTTAAAAAAAAAGGAACTGGCTATTCAAGTTAAACACATCATTATATTGGATCAAAACAAATGATTGTTTAAAATGTCTTATCTTTAGTACATAAAAGTTAATTAACATAAGTTTCAAATTTGATACATGATGCTTAATGTAACGCAAGTGAAATTAGCAACAAAGTTGCTTATATTTCCCTTAAGAAATGGTTTAATCTAATAATTTAGAAATATTTTAATTTAATAGTTTTACATACCTAGTTTTAATTTAATAGTTATTCTATAGCTCAAATTTAGTCTCTCTCTCTCTCTCTCTCACACACACACACACATATATATATATATATATTCCAAAGTTAAAGTTAATGTTTGACATGAAAATACTTGGAAGATAAATAAGTAGTCACAAGAAAATGTCATTGTCATTTATAAATATCGAAATTGTATTAAATACTTATTAAGTGTATAATAATTTAGAGAGATATTATAAAATTTGCATTTATTTACTATTTTTTTTTACCAAAATAAAATCTAAATATTTCTTTTAGGAATCAAAAGACTAAATAAATTATTACACTTTGGTAAATCTGGTATAATGTTCATTAATTAAAATATTATTCATCATATTTGTT
This sequence comes from Pseudotsuga menziesii, assembly GCA_001517045.1. Taxonomy (NCBI): domain Eukaryota; kingdom Viridiplantae; phylum Streptophyta; class Pinopsida; order Pinales; family Pinaceae; genus Pseudotsuga; species Pseudotsuga menziesii. Next base: position 487,283 of record LPNX010528348.1, read on the forward strand.
TGAATAAACCAATAAAAAGATTTTCACGAAAAAAAGTCATTTTTTACTGTTATTAATATGTTAGTTTATGAATTGTGAAAAAAATGTTTAATTGAATAAAAAAATAAATATTTGGAAATTTTAGTTTAAAAGTATTATTGAATAATTTTCTATAGAAAAAATATTATAATATATTGAAGTTATATATATATATTTACAAAAAAGTTTATTATATCTAAATAAAAGTTCTATATAGTGATATAGCTATAGTCAACCATTGTGGTGTGATTATCACATTTATCAAGATGAGTCATTACGACCATTTTAATAAACAAGATACTTGGCAGTATTAGATTTAATTTCTAAATTTTTGTAGAAAAAATATTATATTATGTTGAAGTTATTTTATATATATTTAAAAAAAATATTATATCTAAATAAAAGTTATATATAGTGATATAGTTATAGTCAACCATTATGATATGATTATCACATCTACCATCATCATCACCATTATCATCACCATCATATAAGGAAATAATTAAATCATTAAAATGAACCAATCATAAAATGAAAAAATAAATTTTAAAAAATAAAAAATAATTTTTTTTAACTTTTTATTTTTATTTTTAAAATATTAATTTAATATATGAATTATATAAAACTTTTGAAAAAGTATATAAACTAATTAAAGTCAAAACTGTTGTTTGAGTAAAAGATAGCTGTGCCTCATGCAGATATAAAAATTATTAATAAAAAACCTAAATTACTAAAGGTTTGAAATTTGGTATAAAGTTAGGGTTTTTTAAATAATAATAATTCAATTTTAAGGTTGTATTGTAATTAAACATTATATAGGTGTATGAGTTCTATTGTTTGTGAGATAACAAACCCATATATATAATGATTTGACTACTAAACTTTATAAAGTTGTATGTACCCTACCTCTCCAAAGTTGAATATGCCACCTTCTAAGAGGAAAACCCATGTATTAATCGTTTAAATGTGTTACAAGGAATGGTCGAAAAAACGAGCTCCTCTTTTTTTTTAACTTAGATTTTTGTCTAGCCTTTATTGAAGTCTCTCAAAAAAATATTTCTCTTCCATTGAAATTTGAACTCAAAAAATAAGCCCTACTCAAGCATGTATAGGGAGGATAATAAATGTAAAGTTGTCATATTTTTTTTCCTTTTTATTGTGTAACTACTCACACACCCGACAAAGAGATGGCACAGTGGGCCCCATATATACAAGTTTCTCACACACAACACTGCCAAGGCCACCCCCCATGGGATTTAAATATGGGTGCATGAGAACCAAACCCCACACCTTAACATGTGCACTACCCCACAAGGAACTTGATGTGGTCATACTTAGGGAATAAGGCCCACTAAACAGTTGGTGTCAACTTATTAATTAATGCAATGTGGTCTCATTAAATAAGGCCCACTAGGTAGTTGGAAGTTATTAGATGTAATAATGAGGAGTAGTTGGCATATGCCCATGGGAGTACTTGTGAGGAAGTATATATACACATGTATCATTGTATTGGGCATGTTGGATTATGTACTACAAGAACCATAGCCTATGGACTAATTCATTCCACAAGGATATTTTTCCTTTTATTTTTATTTTTATTTTCAAAGCAGGGAAATTCATACAATACTCGGGGTTATTCACTTAGCCTTTATTGATACAATATCAAAACTTGAACATACCACTACATCATTGTGTACAATCAAAGCATGGTCGTTGATTTAACTTAACCTAATAAGTTACAATTGTAAAATCTTAGTAAGCATAGTTCATGGTCGTGAGTTCAAATCCCACGCTCAAATCCTAATGCCAACTATCAGCATTCACTTGAAAACAATAAAAACAAATATAAATTTGAACAATTTACAATTGTGAGTATATTTGTAATGTGTGGTGGGAAAACGTACAACAACAAAATATAGTGAATTAGAGGGAAGATCAAGAATTGAAGTCCCTAGAGTTATATATAGTGAATTAGAGTGAAGATCAAGAATTGAAGTCCCTAGAGTTATATATAGTGAATTAGAGGGAAGATCAAGAATTGAAGTCCCTAGAGTTATTTTTTTATAGACAAGGAACCCTTTACCAAATGAAGAAAATAGTTGCATCACCATAAACATAAAATAGAAGTAATAATAATAATAATAAGCAAACTATCTAATGCAATTTCATTATGTTGTCCAAATAAATGTCAAACAAGCTAGTAATAACATGCAAGTTAAATAAAAATTCATAAATGATTGTTTAATTTTTTTTCTATTACAAATTTATGTTTTTTGGAACAACTTTGGTGACTACTTTTTGTTGTTAAAGATGAGACATAAAATGTGTCCTTTACGGGGAGGATTACTAGTCCCTTGGAAACTGTAATTTTGTTTTCCTATGATAATAAAATTACGTTTTTTTTCAAGGAAAAAAAACATGCAAGTTGGCAAAGAAAATGGAAACTTATGAAACAATGAAGGAGTCTTTTGAGAGATCAGAGATCATAGATTTAAAGTTCAAAATTGGAGGGTCAATAAAATAACATTATCAATGCCACTATCTATGGAGGGAAATAAGCATGAGGTTGGGCTTAGTTAAATTGGGGGGAGTTTGCACAATAGGGGAATCAAGCCATGGTCAGTCCTTCTTCCATTTCCTCCTCATTTACTTGCCTCTGTCAATATAGTGGTTAACTAAAGGATTTTAATCTTTTTCTGGATTTTGTTGATGTGTAATCTTGTTTGCCACATGGCATGATAGGCTAGGTGGCTTGAGTTGGTGAGAACATGGATCATCAATAATTGTTTAAGTATCTTTTGGTTTTAAAAAGTGTAAAAATTGATTAATTATGTTGAAACCAATTAAAAAAAGTGTAAAAATTGATTAATTATGTTGAAACCAATTATTAAATAGGGGTGAAAATATAAGAAAAATAAATGTTCTAGAAATTTTGTCTTGCTTGCAATCAACAATTTTGTTATTATCAAGAATTTTTTTTTAATGGGTGAGATTGTTGTTTTTAATGCATAAATGGATTGATCTCCCTCAAATATCGTTATTGCAATATAATTATGCAATGTTAATATATGATATTTGATATTACATCAATGCAAAGCAACTCTTAATTGATTATAGGTACCAGCATAGATTCATCTAAAAGAGGATCTATCAAACACCGAGAGGAGTCAAATATCTGAAGGTGTAAACCCTTTTTTAGAGTGGAAGTGTTAAGGAAATGTATAATCCAATGTTTATGGTTTTAGTTTATCTAATTTATATTTTATATATATATGAAATTCTAAATAATTTAAATTTAATTTAAGCTAATAGGTTATTTTTAATAATTTTCTTTTATATAAAGGACACATGTCAACTATAGGATGATCACGGAAGGAGTTACACATCTCTCCCATAATGGGCTGTAGAATGCACCTCTTTGGTGCAAAAAATAATCAATTTCCTTCCAATTATTTTAAGAAGTCGAAAACCATTTCATAGCACCTTTAAACCATTTTTTTTTTCCGTAAAAAAAAAGGGTAATTTTATTATAAGTAATGAAATTACATCTGCAGAATTTATGAATGCATACATTTCAAAAAAGAGCCTCACAGCTCCAGAAAATATTGAAGATTTCTATCAAAGTGAAATTTCTTGTATATAAGCTTGGTGCTTTAGCAACATGTCTTCACTGCTTATATGTATTTTCGATCATACAAAAAACAATAGAGTCATCGAAATGACTCATGTATCTGCCAAAAAAACCCCTTGTGAAAAATTCTACGTATTTTTCTCACATTCCCAAAATTTTATAATTTTTACCCCTGTTGTATCTCTATAAAGGGTCTGTGATAATACTCACATACTTCTCTTATATGTGTTTCTGAAATATTCTAGGAGCCTTGTTCCATCTTTAACCCTTCCTTTGAGAGCTTGTTCGCTTATGTGTTTATTTACCTATACACATTACGACATGTTATGGCGTTCAAATTTTCCATAAGTTTGCATACTTCTTCAAAAATCAGAATGAGATTTATAATTTTGCACTTTTGAATTTTATTGATCCAGTTGATCACAACCATTGAATCCCCAAAGAGTTGAATGTTTCATTAGTTCTTTTCTAAGGCAAAGCTAAGAAGGAGCTTTAGCGCAAGGAGTTTTGCAAAATTATTCGTCCCCTTCGTCATTTTTGCATAGGGTACACCATCCCAGGCCTTCCAATTTCATTTTGTCCCAATATGGGAGCTTATTAGCCAGAGCACACCACATGAATAATTTTGCTTTTAGAGGGCAGTTTAGATTTCATATACCTTTCTGCCACCAAGGGGGATCTCCTTGCTATGTCGTGGAGCTTAAATACTGACATCCAATCTTGGGGGTATATTGTCCATGGGTCGCATGATTCCAAATAAGTTCATTCGAAGAGTCGACTAGTATGATATGAACAATTTTGAGATTGTTCGTGTATCTGAGCTAAGCTGCAATCAAGAATTTTGAGATCTACATCATTCTAGCCCATTTCCACGCTTGTTTCTAGATATTTGTAGACCCCGGATCAACCATCTGATTGAGATGATAGTATCCCTTCTGGTTTAGGTGTTGTATGATTGGTTGAGGGAGAATATGATGATTTTGACTTCTAGGCAAGGGATCCGCACCTTTACGTCTTTGAGATCCATTTCTGACCTTCCATGCTAGGCCGTTCTTTATGACATGAAAAGCGTTACATATGGATTTCCAAATGATTAAGCCTATAGATGGATTTAGGAAAGCAGAGTTTCTTATCCAGTCTAGGAGAGAGTCAGGGGCTATGTATTTTTTGCAGACAACTTTAGTCCAAAGACTCTGTGAAGAGATGAGCTTCCAACCTGCCTTTGCCACAAAGGATTTTGCAAAAACCTTAATGTTTTTGAGTCCCCATCCACCCCTGGGTTTTGTTCTGGATATCTTGTCCCATTTTACCCAAGGAAGTACAAAATTTGTATTCTTTCCTGACCAAAGGAATCTGGAACAAATTTTTCGAGTTTTTTTTAATATAGCCTTTGGAATCCAGGCGAGAGACATCTAATACACTAGAATTGCTTCTAACACCGGTTTGATTAAAACTAATCTCCCAGCTATGGATAACTATCGATTACACCAAGTGTTGACCATTTTTTCCAGTTTTTCCAGTAGCCAATTCCAATCCTCCTTCATGTAGCTATTTGCTTTTAGTATGAAGCCCAAGTATTTTAAGCCATCCTCAAGAGAGTTAACGCTGAAAGGGAAGAGATCTGTGTACCTTCTTAGATCTGTGCCTTGATGTTTATGGGGATGAGGGTATATTTTTGTTCATTTATCTTCATACTCGTGGCTCTTCTAAAAAGGTTCAAGATCCCCGAAAGCTTGTCTACATCCCTACTTGAGCATAACACCTTTAAACCATTGCATTAAAATAATAATAATTACTTTGTTATGATTATTACTCTTATCCTTATTGTCATTATTGTTTCGATTATATATATATATATTCATTGTTCAAAATTTGATATCCATAGAAAAATGGGTAATGTAAAAACAAAATTATTTTTTGTTTGGAATGTAAGATCTTATATTTAGTAAATCCAGTGGAGGTAGGGTATGTACACCTTTGTAGACTTTACCAGTTACATCGTTGCATAAAGGGGGTCCCTTGTCCCACAAGCAAGGAGGTCTCATACACCAAGTTGGTGTTTGTCTTGGTTGTGACCTTTTTTTTACTGGTGGTTCACCGTTGTCAAGGGATACATCTACTGGGAGAAATGCCAACACCTGTTATTCCAGAGAATCAAGGTTTAGCCATAATTACATAATCCACTCAATCATTACACAGTCAATACAAATGGGTTCAACAAGTGCATCATGTCACTTATAAGAATTGAACCTGGGTGGGGAGGATAACAACCATTCCTCCCAACCACCCAAGCTACACCTTAAAAATAGATTATTTGTTATTATTAAAAAATTAATTAATATAAAAATATCGTGTTCATTAGCTTGAGTGGGTTTGTATTCATTAGCCCAATGAGTTAGATCGAGTGGGTGAGTGCTATGATTTGCAAGTAAGAGGTCACAAGATCAAGTCCTTGGTTTGGTTGTCTTTCTGAATATTGTGGATTTGACTCAATATCCCCATGAAACCAAATGGTTTACCCCAAATATCATCCTCGAAATTAGGGTAAGTTCCTAGAGAGTTTTTGATTATGCACATTTCATTGGAAAAAAAGTTATCTTCATTGTTTAAAAATTGATATCCAATTTGTGATGTGGAAAAACTTTATTAATGGAAAAAATAAAATTACATAGTTTGAAATTTGATGTCCTATGTTTAACATAAAAAACAAAAAGAATAATATGTATTTTTCTCAATATGCCTAATCATGAATTATCAATAAGATCCAATAACTATGAGTACATATTATCAGCTCATAAATACTTTCTTCCATGAGAGAAAAACATTATTAAAGTATATGTATCATTAATGTAAATCAATATAGATCTATTTTAACTTTAGAATAAAAAAACATTAGAAGGGATAAAAAACGATTGAGATGGAAATCTCTCAATTTTTAAAAGATATCGAGTTAAGATAGATTCATGTTGATGTGTATATATATGTTCTAGTATCATGCAACTCATTGTTATAATGTGTGATGATTAAAAAAAACAAGAGTGGTATCAAACATACTTATCTAAGATTCTTCTTGTTGGGATTTTTCCATTATACCCCTAAGAAGGATCTTATGATTCCCACTAGGGGCATAATGGTGGGGTAGCAAAGGGCCCAGTAGTACTTAGTGGAGACTATTGAATGTAAAGTGGACTAAGTCTACTATGTTTGTTATTAATAATTAAGGTCGAGAGTGATTATTAATATTAAATAAAAGAAATGGTACCTCATTAAAGAAGGCCCACTAGATAGTTAAGAGATTGTTATGTTAGGCAATTAGAAATGTGCAATGTTAAAATAATCATGATTACTTTATTAAAACTGCTACCCTTATCCTTCTTATGGTTATTATTTGGATTATATATATATTATTTAAGGTCACTACAAATTACACTACATTATATTATTTAAGCAAGTCTTGTTTTCTTGATCGTTTTGTGAAGCAAATTAAGTTTTTCTTGTTGGGTTTCTCAAATCTCAAAAATTTGATTCTAAGAATTTTCAAATTTTGTTTTCTCCACATAAATGTTCTCGCTAATCTTATGAGTTGTTTCAACAAATCGACATCTTGCAGATTGAAAAAAGGAAAAAAACATTACTTGTGAAGGTCTTGGAGTTGTTTCTCTTTGGTCCGGGGATTGATTCCTTTACGTAGCTTGTGCCATTCTTGTGGTGTGTTGGGCGGTTCTCCTAAATGGGTTTTCTCGAGTTGTGATTGAGAGAGGAAATGAATCCAATCGTTGGACAAAACATTCAATGGCCCATAACGTGTACAAACAAAATTCTTTCAATGCATCAATGGACCAAATTCTTCAATCGTAGGACAAAAGCTTCAATGGTTCATACTGAGTGAAAACCAAAATTTGGAGAGTCGACTCCCACTTGTAGAACACCTTATGGTGTAAAAATATAAATTATTTATTCATGTTAATGCCGTCACTATATAGAATCTTTTCAAAAAAAGGAATGGGTTATTCAAGTTAAACACATCATTATATTGGATCAAAACAAATGATTGTTTAAAATGTCTTATCTTTAGTACATAAAAGTTAATTAACATAAGTTTCAAATTTGATACATGATGCTTAATGTAAAACAAGTGAAATTAGCAAAAAAGTTGCTTATATTTCCCTTCAGAAATTGTTTAATCTAATAATTTAGAAATATTTTAATTTAATAGTTTTACATACCTAGTTTTAATTTAAATGTTTTAATCTAATAGTTATCTATACCTCAAATTTAGTCTCTCTCACACACACATATATATAATCCAAAGTTAAGGTTAAAGTTTGACATGAAAATACTTGGAAAATAAATAAGTAGTCACAAGAAAATGTCATTGTCATCTATAAATTTCAAAATTGTATTAAATACTTATTAAGTCTATAATAATTTAGAGAGATTTTATAAAATTTGCATTTATTTACTATTTTTTTATACCAAAATAAGATCTAAATATTTCTTTTAACAATCAAAAGACTAAATAAATTATTAAACTTTGGTAAATCTATATAATGTTCATTAATTAAAATATTATTCATCATATTTGTTTGAATAAACCAATAAAAAGATTTTTCAGAAAAAGAGTCATTCTTTACTGTTATTAATATGTTAGTTTATGAAATGTGAAAAAAATGTTTAATTGAATAAAAAAATAAATATTTGGAAATTTTAGTTTAAAAGTATTATTGAATAATTTTCTATAGAAAAAATATTATAATATATTGAAGTTATATATATATATATATATATTCACAAAAAAGTTTATTATATCTAAATAAAAGTTCTATATAGTGATATAGCTATAGTCAACCATTGTGGTGTGATTATCACATTTATCAAGATGAGTCATTATGACTATTTTAATAAACAAGACACTTGGCAGTATTAGATTTAATTTCTAAATTTATATAGAAAAAATATTATATTATATTGAAGTTATTTTATATATATTAAAAAAAAGATTATATCTAAATAAAAGCTATATATAATGATATAGTTATAGTCAACCGTTGTGATATGATTATCACATCTACCATCATCATCACCATCCTATAAGAAAATAATTAAATCAATAAAATGAACCAATCATAAAATGAAAAAATAAATTTTAAAAAATAAAAAAATAAAAAAACATATAATTTTATTTTTAAAATATTAATTTAATATATGAATTATATAAAACTTTTGAAAAAGTATATAAACTAATTAAAGTCAAAACTATTGTTTGAGTAAAAGATAGCTATGCCTCATGCAGATATAAAAATTATTAATAAAAAACCTTAATTACTAACGGTTTGAAATTGGGTATAAAGTTGGGGTTCTTAAAATAATAATAGTTCAATTTTAAGGTTGTATTGTAGTTAAACATTATATAGGTGTATGAGTTCTCTTGTTTGTGAGATAACAAACCCATATATATAATGATTTGACTACTAAACTTTATAAAGTTGTATGTACCCTACCTCTCCAAATTTGAATATGCCACCTTCTAAGAGGAAAACCCATGTATTAATCGTTTAAATGTGTTACAAGGAATGGTCCAAAAAACAGGCTCCTCTTTTTTTTTAACTTAGATTTTTGTCGAGCCTTTGTTGAAGTGCCTCAAAAAAATATTTCTCTTCTATTAAAATTTGAACTTAAAAAATAACCCCACTCAAGCATGTATAGGGAGGATAATAAATGTAAAGTTGTCATATTTTTTTCCTTTTTATTGTGTAACTACTCACACACTCGACAAAGAGATGGCACAGTGGGCCCCATATATACAAGTTTCTCACACACAACATTGCCAAGGCCACCCCCCATGGGATTTGAATATGGGTGCATGAGAACTAAAACCCACACCTTACCATGTGCACTACCCCACAAGGGACTTGATGTAGTCATACTTAGGGAATAAGGCCCACTAAACAGTTGGTGTCAACTTATTAATTAATGCAATGTGGTCTCATTGAATAAGGCCCACTAGGTTGTTGGAAGTTATTAGATGTAATAATGAGGAGTAGTTGGCATATGCCCATGGGAGTACTTGTGAGAAAGTATATATACACATGTATCATTGTATTGGGCATGTTGGATTATGTACTACAAGAAGCATAGCCTATGAACTAATTCATTCCACAAGGATATTTTTCCTTTTATTTTTATTTTCAAAGCAGGGAAATTCATACAATACTCAGGGTTATTCACCTAGACTTTATTGATACAGTATCAAAACTTGAACATACCACTACATCATTGTGTACAATCAAAGCATGGTCGTTGATTTAACTTAACCTAGTAAGTTACAATTGTAAAATCTTAGTAAGCATAGTTCATGGTTGTGAGTTCAAATCCCACGCTAAATCCTAATGCCAACTATCAGCATTCACTTGAAAACAATAAAAACAAATATAAATTTGAACAATTTACAATTGTGAGTATATTTGTAGTGTGTGGCGGGAAAATGTACAACAACAAAATATAGTGAATTGGAGGGAAGATCAAGAATTGAAGTCCCTAGAGCTATTTTCTTATAGACAAGGAACCCATCACCAAATGAGGCAAATAGTTGCATCACCATAATAATAATAATAATAATTTCATTATGTTGTCCAATAAATGTCAAAGAAGCTAGTAATAACATGCGGAAATTTCATAAATTATTGTTTATTTTTATTTTTTCTATATATAGAGATTACAAATTTATGTTTTTTGGAACAACTTTGGTGACTATTTTTTGTTGTCAAAGATGAGACATAAAATGTGTCCTTTACGATGAGGGTTGAGACATAAAATGTGTCCTTTACGGTGAGGGTTACTAGTCCCTTAGATTTGAATAATACATTTTATAAGCATGTTTATGAAGACTGTAATTTTGTTTTCCTATGATAATAAAATTACTTTTTTTTTTTAAGGAAAAAAACATGCAAGTTGGCAAAGAAAATGGAAACTTATGAAATACTGAAGGAGTCTTTTGAGAGATCAGAGATCATAGATTTAAAGTTCAAAATTGGAGGATCAATAAAATAACATCATCAATGCCACTATCTATGAAGGGAAATAAGCATGAGGTTGGGCTTAGTTAAATTGGGGGGAGTTTGCACAATAGGGGAATCAAGCCATGGTCGGTCCTTCTTCCATTTCCTCCTCATTTACTTGCCTCTGCCAATATAGTGGTTAACTAAAGGATTTTAATCTTATTCTGGATTTGTTGATGTGTAATCTTGTTTGCCACATGGCATGATAGGCTAGGTGGCCTGAGTTGGTGAGAACATGGATCATCAATAATTGTTTAAGCATCTTTTAGTTTTAAAAAAGTGTAAAAATCGATTAATTATGTTGAAACCAAATATTAAATAGGGGTGAAAATATAAGAAAAATAAATGTTCTAGAAATTGAATTTTGTCTTGTTTGCAATTAACAATTTTTTTATTATCAAGCAATTTTTTTTAATGGGTGAGATTGTTGTTTTTAATGCATAAATAGATTGATCTCCCTCAAATATCTTTATTGCAACATAATTATGTAATGTTAATATATGAGATTTGATATTACATCAATGCAAAGCAACTCCTAATTGATTATAGGTAAAAACTATCAATTGCTTTCCAATTATTTTAAGAAGCCGAAAACCATTTCATAGCACCTTTAAACCATTTTTTTCTGCAAAAAAAAAAAAAAAAAAAAAAACCAGTAATTGTATTATAAGTAATGAAATTACATCTGCAGAATGTATGTATGCTTGAAGATTGCTATCAAAGTAAAAGTTCTTGTATATAAGCTTGGTGCTTTAGCAACATGTCTTCACTGCTTACAGCTATTTTCGATCATACAAAAAACAACAAAGTCATCGAAATGACTCATGTATCTGCCAAAAAATACCCCTATGAAAAATTCTGCGTATTTTTCTCACCCACTCACAAAATTTTATAATTTTTACCCCTGTTGTATCTCTATAAAGGGTATGTGATAATACTCATAGACTTCTCTTATATGTGTTTCTGAAATATTCTAGGAGCCTTGTTCCATCTTTAACCCTTCCTTTGAGAGCTTGTTCGCTTACGTGTTTATTTCCTTGTACACATTATGGCATGTTATGGCGTTAAAATTTTCCATAAGTCTGCATACTTCTTCAAAAATCAGAATGAGATTTATAATTCTGCACTTTTGAATTTTATTGACACAGTTGATCACAACGATTGAATCCCCAAAGAGTTGAATGTTTCTGTAGTTTTTTTCTAAGGCAAATCAAAGAAGGAGCTTTAGCGCAAGGAGTTCTGCAAAATTATTGGTCCCCTTCCCCAATCCCAATTGTATTTTGAAGTGATGGTGTTGATATAGGAAAAGGGTTGCTCCCCCTAACAACTAAGTTATTGTGATGTGTCGTAAAATAAAGCCCATGGCTGTGTGAAATTTATATGTTCCTCGATAATGATAGGAATTGCTGGGGTATCTTTGGATTGAAGAAAGCATGACATAATATCCAGTCCTTGTCTTGCAATGATTTCAAGAGAGGATGATTTGTCCTGAAAGATGGCTGTGTTTCTTGCTATCCAATTACTCCAAATGTGTATAAGGGTCAGAGCTTTCAGAGAAGCAAAATTGTTTGACTTTGTCCATGAATGCGAAGCATCTTCCAAATTTTGGCCTTGCCAGACCAGATTTGGGTTTAAGAGAGTTTGATAGATATTCCAATTTTTTGTGTGTGAAGGGACAAGATACAAAATGGTGTGTATTATTTTCTTCGTCATTTGTGCATAGGGTGCACCATCCGAGGCCTTCCAATTTCATTTTGTCCCAATATGGGAGCTTATTAGCCAGAGCACACCACATGAATAATTTTGCTTTTAGAGGGTAGTTTAGATTTCATATACCTTTCTGCCACCAAGGGGGATCTCCTTGTTGTGTTGTGGAGCTTAAATCTTGATATCAAATCTTGGGGGTATATTGTCCATGGGTCGCATGAGCCCAAATAAGTTCATTCGAAGTCGGCTAGTATGATATGAGCAATTTTGAGATTATTGGTGTATCTGAGCTAAGCTGTGATCAAGAATTTTGAGATCTCCATCATTCTAGCCCACTTCCACCCTTGTTTCTAGATATTTGTAGACCCCTGATCAACTATCTGATTGAGATGATAATATCCCTTGTGGTTTAGGTGTTGTATGATTGGTTGAGGGAGAATATGATGATTTTGACTTCTAGGCCAGGGTTCCGCACCTATATGTCTTTGAGATCCATTTCCGATCTTCCATGCTAGGCCGTTCTTTATGTCATGAAAAGCGTTACAGATGGATTTCCAAATGATTGAGCTTGTAGATGGATTCAGGAAAGCAGAGTTTCTTATCTAGTACAGGAGAGAGTCAGGGGCTATGTATTTTTTGCAGACAACTTCAGTCCAAAGACTTTGTGAAGAGATGAGCTTCCAACCCGCCTTTGCCACTAAGGATTTTGCAAAAGCCTTAATTTTTTTGAGTCCCCATCCACCCATGGGTTTTGTTCTGGATATCTTGTCCCATTTTACCCAAGGAAGTACAAAATTTGCATTCTTTCTTGACCAAAGGAATCAGGAGCAGATTTTTCGAGTTTTTTCTAATATGGCCTTTGGAATCTAGGCGAGAGACATCTAATATACTAGAATTGCTTCTAACACCAATTTGATTAAAACTAATCTCCCAACTATGGATAACCATCGATTACACCAAGTGTTGACCATTTTTTCTAGTTTTTCCAGCAGCCAATTCCAATCCTCCTTCCTGTAGCTATTTTCTTTCAGTATGAAGCCCAAGTATTTTAAGCCATCCTCAAGAGAGTTAACACTGAAAGGGAACATATCTGTGCCTTTAATGTTTATGGGGATGAGGGTATATTTTTGTTCATTTAGCTTCATACCCGTGGCTTTGCTGAAAAGGTTGAAGATCCCCGAAAGCTTGTTTGCATCCCTTCTTGAGAATAGCACCTTTAAACCATTGCATTAAAACAATCATAACTACTTTGTTATGATTATTAATCTTATCCTTATTGTCGTTATTGTTTCGATTATATATATATATATATATTCATTGTTCAAAATTTGATATCCATAAACAAATGGGTAATGTAAAAACAAAATTATTTTTTGTTTGGAATTTTAGATCTTATATTTAGTAAATCCAATGAAGGTAGGGTATGTACACCTTTATAGACTTTACCAATTACATCGTTGCATAAAGGGGGTCCCTTGTCCCACAAACAAGGGGGTCTCATACACCAAGCTGGTGTTTGTCTTGGTTGTGACCTTTTTTTTACTAGTGGTTCACTGTTGTTAAGGGATACATCCACTGGGAGAAATTCCAACACCTGTTATTCCAGAGAATCAAGGCGTAGCCATAATTACATAATCCACTCAATCACTACACAGTCAATACAAATGGGTTCAACAAGTGCATCATGTCACTTACAAGAATTGAACCTGGGTGGGGAGGATACCAACCATTCCTCCCAACCACCCAAGCTACACCTTAAAAATAGATTATTTGTTATTATTAAAAAATTAATTAATATAAAACTATTGAGTTCATTAGCTTGAGTGGGTTTGTATTCATTAGCCCAATGAGTTAGATCGAGTGGGTGAGTGCTATGATTTGCAAGTAAGAGTTCACAAGATCAAGTCCTTGGTTTGGTTGTCTTTATGAATATTGTGGATTTCACTCAATATCCCCATGCAACCAAATGGTTTACCCCAAATATCATCCTTGAAATTAGGGTAAGTGCCTAGAGGGTTTTCGAGTATGTGCTTTTCATTGGAAAAAAACTTATCTTCATTATTTAAAAATTGATATCCAATTTGTGATGTGGAAAAACTTTATTAATGGAAAAGTATAATTACATAGTTTGAAATTTGATGTCCTATGTTTAACATAAAAACAAAAAGAATAATATGTCTTTTTCTCAATATGCCTAATCATGAATTATCAATAAGATCCAATAACTATGAGTACATATTATCATCTCATAAATACTTTCTTTCATGAGAGAAAAACATATGGAAAAACATTATTAAAGTATATGTATCATTAATGTAAATCAATATAGATCTATTTTAACTTTAGAATAAAAAAACATTAAAAGAGATAAAAAACGATTGAGATGGAAATCTCTCAATTCTTAAAAGATATCGAGTTAAGATAGATCCATGTTGATGTGTATATATATGTTCTAGTATCATGCAACTCATTGTTATAATGTGTGATGATTAAAAAAAATAAGAGTGGTATCAAACATACTTGTCTAAGATTCTTCTTGTTGGGATTTTTCCATTACACTCCTAACAAGGATCTTATGATTCCCACTAGGGGCATAATGGTGGGGGAGCAAAGGGCCCATTAGTACTTAGTGGAGACTATTGAATGTAAAGTGGACTAGGTCTACTATGTTTGTTATTAATAATTAAGGTTGAGAGTGATTATTAATATTAAATAAAAGAAATGGTACCTCATTAAAGAAGGCCCACTAGGTAGTTAGGAGGTTGCTATGTTAGGCAATTAGAAATGTGCAATGTTAAAATAATCATGATTACTTTATTAAAACTGTTACCCTTATCCTTCTTATGGTTATTATTTGGATTATATATATATATATATATGTGTGTGTGTGTGTNTAATATAAAAAATGTGTTTATTAGCCTTTTGGGTTAGCTTGAGTGGCGTAAATTACAAGCAAGAGGTTGTGGACTCATGTAGCCTCACTAGATATCTCCACCATGCTAGGTTGACAAAAATACAAAAAAAGATGAAAAAATTGTGTTGATTATTTCAAATTTATATCCAATGTGTGATGTGGAAAAACTTTATTAATGGAAAGAAACAATGATTGTTGTTTAAAATTTGATGTGCTATGTTTAAAGTGAAAAATAAATAAATAACTTTATATGTATTATTATGTAAACAATATATATCCATTTTAACTTCGAATCTATAGATCATTAAAAGGGATCCAAATAAATGATTGAGACGAAATCATTAAATAAGAATTAAAGATGAAACTACTAAACAGTAATGAAAAGGGGAAAAAGAATGGGAAACACCATTGCTAAAAAAAATGAAATAGGAAATTAATAAACGAGAACGAGAATAGGGTTTCTCTTGTAGACGAGGTGGTTGGGGCGGTTGGATGTGGTCGTTCCCACCCTAATTCAAAACCCATGACTATCTCGACATGATGCTTTCAGAAGAATCAAAGATAATGTAATTGAAAAAAAATTACAAGAATGAGAGATAAAATTGCTAAAAGAAACTACTAAACAAGAATGGAAGATAAAAATTTAATGGGTGACTAAACCAGTTTTTGCTTATGATCGAATGTGTGGATGCGGTGGGGATATGATAGGGTTTAAACTTTGTTTGCACTTCATAGGTGATGGCGTCCGATTAAATTCATTGGGAAGTTACTTGGAACTTAATATGGTGCATGGGAGCAATGGTTTTTTCAATGGCGAAGAGACTCAATCCTATTGTAACGTATTCTTTGCTTGGATCTCGCTCTTTCCTTTGTGGCTTTTTCATGCCATGTGTCTCAGGAGTAGGGGTCGCTCCCATCGAGCGAGATCTTTTCCTTCATGGATGAACAATTCCTCTGGGGAATTTGCGATGAAGATATGGAAACAATAACCTAACTTAACTCTTCAAATGGAAATTTCTTCTAAATTCTTGTTCAATGAAATTTCCTTCCTGTATTAAAATGGATTGTTTTTGGAAATGATTTCCTTGTAGATATGTGCAAAGAATACTTCCTCAATTTGCATTTTTAACTCCAAACTTTTTGTCATTATGGGATATAGGAATATATTTGTTAATTACTTTTTTCGATTGCTCAATCCATCAAAAGTTTTCAGTCCCCTAGCACTATTACATTGCTTACACCTTTATCAACAAATACTTTTGTCAGTATCCGCAATGCATAGTTTTTTTCTAGTTTGTTTATTCCTTGACTTGTCTTATTTTTTAAAATGAAATAATGATCAGTATTTTTATAAAAATGCATCCACTACACCACACATACCTAAGGTACCTTGTGAAGTACTTTGATAAACCCGTGTAAAGAAAAACAATGAGAAACAAAATATAAAGTATAACAATTAACTATCCCTCACACAAACATTACATAGAGATTTACCTTGGAAACCTAAAATTAGGAAAACCAACATTCCTTAGAGTTTCTCCACTCTCTATCTCATTATATTATATTTTATGTTTACAATACACTATTATAGCCTCCAAAACCTTGATCCAGGTTTCACAACCCCAATTCCTTAACTAGAATTAGTTTATAGCTGGCCACAAAACCATGAGCCAAAAACAACTCAAAACATACAAAAAATGGACCCAACAAAATCCTTTTAGGGGCATTGATCCCTTTCACCTTCCTAGCCAAGGGGGTTGATTAGCCCCCCAAACCCCCCTTGCTCTATGGACCTACAAAGACTACAACACATCTCAAACATTATCCCACTTGTTGTATTATTTGAAATAAGGGGTCAAAGGGGAAACATCCATGAAATTAGATACAAAGGGAAGAAATGCCCATTGATTCTCAACCCAAGATAACAATTTAGCACTAATGAACTTTGTCAATGAATCTGCAACATTGTTGAAGTTATCAAACTTATCCAAGAATACTTTTTTTTATGTGGTTCACGACATGAAGATTGATGCTCTTTACATCCAAGGAAAACCCCCTCGATATTATGTGAGGAATGTGGTAAGGACATATATTATCGCTAGAAAGGTGGCTCAACAACGACATTAAATATGCCAATTTAAGAGCTCAACATATCACTTACAAGGAATGAGCCTATGTGGGGAGGGTAACAACATTTCCTCCCAACCACCCAAGCTATGTGTGATGGACACTCAATAATACTTTGTTCTTCTCAACCACGTCTCTAACAAAAAGGTATTGACCATCAATATGCTTTGTCTTGGAATGATAAGCAAGGTTCTTTGCAAGAAAAAATGTGATTGAGTTGTTACAACCTATTTTCACTACTTTTTGAACAAAACCAATACCTGAACACAATATTCACAACTATATGACTTCCTTACTTCCATGAGTGGTTTCCACATATTTTTCTTTTGTAGTTGACAATGAAACTGCACCCTGCCTCTTACTCATCCAACTGATTACTCTACCAAAAGAGTTAAAATCATAACCACTTGTAGATCTCCTGTGGTCGAGATCTCCAAACTAGTTTGCATCAACAAAACATTGTATATCTATCTCCTTGCAAGGATAAGCTTTCCTTAGTAGCAATTTACATAATTTTAAGTGCAACGCAAATATCTGAAGAGCCTATACTATTATATGATTTTCCTTCCTTGGGTTTGACATATATATGCTCAAAACTCCCACTACATGGGAAATGTTTGGTCTAGTATAGACCATAGGGAAACACATGACATGCCTTTTACCTCTTCTTAAGTCTTAGGACATTGATTTGCATATAATTGTGCACCTATAGTAACATGGATCTTTACCGATTTACATCCCTACATATTAAATCTATGCAATATTGTCTCAATGTAATTCCTTCAACTTAACCAAAGTCTTTTATTGTTCGGATCTCTTTTTATTTCCATGCACAAAATAAAATCTACAACACCAAGATATATCAAACTTAGAAGACAATTGGGCTTTAACATCCTTGATGATTCCCTTTTTTCTTTCCACGACAACAAATCCTGGAATTAGCATCCCATTTAGCATCCCTTTTTAGTGTAATTTTTTTTACATTTAGTGGTAAAACTAGGCGCTAAATGGGACGTGTCATTGACAAAACTTAAAGCGTCTCAAAAAACACCTTGTTTGCTTCCTAAATAACATCCTTTATGGCATCCAAAATAGCGTCTCTTTTTTTACTTCTCGAATAGCGTCCAACTTTGCTTCCTAAACAACGTTGAGGTTTGCTTCCAGAATAGCGTCCAACTTTGCTTCCTAAACAACGTCGAGGTTTGCTTCCAGAATAGCGTCCAACT
Organism: Pseudotsuga menziesii; assembly: GCA_001517045.1. Lineage (NCBI taxonomy): Eukaryota > Viridiplantae > Streptophyta > Pinopsida > Pinales > Pinaceae > Pseudotsuga > Pseudotsuga menziesii. The sequence continues at coordinate 505,964 of LPNX010528348.1, forward strand.
TTGCTTCCTAAACAACGTCGACGTTTGCTTCCTAAATAACGTCATATTTTGCTTCCTAGCGAGTGTCTGCTTTTGCTTCTTAAATGGCACCCTCGTTAGCGCCATATTTGCGTCCTTAATAGTACCATGTTAGCATCCAATATTGCATCCATTTTTGCTACCACTTTAGTATCCCATTTTGCACCATGTTGTACTTCCAAATATGTGCCAATTTTTGCTTCCAAATTTGCATCGTGTTTTGCTACCAAAATGACGCCAAATATTTCTTCTATTGTTGCACCATATTTTTCTTCCTATGTAGCGCCATCTTTTGCATCCAAAGTAACGTCTTATTTTTCTACCATATCAACGCCATGTTTGGCTTCATCATTAGCGCCACATGTTGCATCCTTTTTAATGCCTAGTTTCACATCTCTCATGTTTTGGTCACTAATTTAGTCGTTTTTAGTAATTTTATATACAAGTTTTGGTCATTTTGTTTGGTCACCTATCTCTTATTTTTTGCTTACTAATTTAGTTGTTTTTAATCGATATTATAGTATCATTAGGGCATGGAGGAATCGAACCACCAACCTCCTGCTTGTAAGGCAGGCGCTCTTCCATTGAGCTAGAACCCTTTAAGAATTTGGGAACCTAACTTACAGAGTCCTCTATAATGGTAAAAAAGATTAATACACAACTTTGAGTATCTAATGGTCGAAAAAGGATGATAGATTGTATTATCTTCAACATGGGATTGATTACGTTCCTTGGTTCTCTATATATCATTATCATATGATTGTAAAGTTTCTATCATTACAGTACCAACATCTGCAGCTTGTGAGGTAGTAGCATCACCTTTTTCCTGTGATCTGGTGGTATCATGGGCCTAACCTGATTTTGTGTCATCAACTAGTTGAGCCCTCTATAACTGAGAAACAAAATTATCCTCAATTCCTAATTCTATCGTAGTGCCACTCATTCCTCTAACTTGCTAACTATCATCAACCCAGCTACTCAAATGATTTATTGGTCGCCCACTTCAAAGTGTTCAGTAAATATAATCCAAATGGGACGGATATGAAGTACTTTCAATATTACTCTATGCCACAACCCTATCATTCTCTGCAATCATAGACACATTACATTATATATGTCCTTAAACTATGAATTCTAAAGTTCGAATACAAGAAAAACAATTTATAATCTAGCAGATGTTCAACAACCAGAAATTTTAAAAATTACATATTGCTCAACGAAAAACTGATCTAAATGGGGTAGTAGTCAATATGGCTCAGTCACCAAGTGTGAAAACCACAACAATGATACTCAGCCCCACATACAATAGCAGTCAATATGAATCAGTCACCAAGTGTGAAAACCCCAGCAGTGATACTCAGCCCCAAAATTGGTACAACTATAGCAAGGCAAGATAAATTTAGAAAACATAACTTTCATCTCTTTTAACTTTAACACTCTTTTAACTTTAACACTCTGATGGTCGCTGTGTTAAAGTTGGTCCTTGAGATGCACTTCATCAAATGCAATGTACAGAATGTTAACACCTCTAACTAGTAGAGGGTCGAAGAGACCATGGCAAAGAGAAATAATGGTTGCTTGAAACTTTGGTTAATATATGATGGTGTGAAAATATGATAAAGGGCGCATAAGCAATAAAATTATTACATGATCCAATGGTGTAGAACGAGGGAGTGGAGATCGATGACTTATGATATACCCACTCTATGAAGATGCACGGAGGATAAGGACATACGAAGATAGTTAAACAAGATGCAGAGATCAGCGGTCATAAAGCTAAGTCACCGAAATCTACGATCAATATGAAGTCCGCTCCATAAACGTGCACATTCATTAAAACGAAAGGAGCTCAGCGGAATGGGTACGTGGAGGCTTATCCAACGGCTAGAAAATAAAGTGAAAACACATCCACGGTCATCATCGGATCCGAAGGATAGAGTTGCACGATGGTTGGAGAAGAAAAGTGGTAGCGGAATTGAAACCGCGGTACACGTGGCAGTTTGTGATGGATTCCGCGGGGAAAAACGGTTTGAGGGAAACCGCTAAAGAGAGGCTCTGGAATGGGCTTCTATATAAATGGAGTTCACTTATTTGAAGAATTTTTTTTATTTACGCCGGGACGAATGAAAAGGACTGCTTACCACCTTTCACAGTCAACCTCGGGTATATGCGGTTACAGTAACAGGTAAGTCTTGAATACTCAAGCTTTATCCGCATAATTACCATTGCTTTTCTATATTATGGATAAAGAGAAAGGTTTACAAGGGTTTAACTGAATTCTAGACGAGAGGGAAGAGTGCCTGGTTGATAGAGATAAAGGAGTTTATGATCCATTCTTTTCTGTGGGAAGTGTATCTGTTATCAAAGAAAGATTATGGCGATACAATTTGCAGGGAAATGACGTTTTAAATGTTTGCAAGTCGTTTTTGTATCATTTTACTATAGAGCAGACCCTACACTTTCCTGAGTTTGTCGAGTGGTGTGCAGTCAATTATTCGTCGTCTGAGAGAATTATTCTAAGCCGTTCTACATCCAGGATACTGTGCCAAATTGATGCCAATGCTATCCGTGAAATACTGAATTTGCCAAATAATTACCCCAATAGTTGTGAGTTTGTAAACGAGTCCATTTTAGCTGAAGTGTACAAAAATTGTGAAACTGAAGTTCGTTGTAAATTCTTGTTTAGCATCCTTAACGAAGGTCAGTCCCTGGAAGGTCTCTTTTTGCCATATCATGTTCATATCTTCAGGGAGGAAGTTCAATTAGTTGTGTCTTTGGTCTGTCAGGTCTTAGGTTTAGATGATGACTGTCATGTCAATGAAGTCATTTTGGGCTTCTTATTAAAAATGAGTTCAATTAGTCCTGAGTTTGAGTCTCAGTCGGGTCATGTCTTCAGTTTAGACGAATATCTAGCAGAAGCTATACATCTCCAATTGGTTGAGTTTTCAAAAGTCAGGTTTTTCAAGTTTCAATCGTACCTGCTGAACATGTTACTGTGTTCGAATATAACTGAATTGCAGTTCTTGAGTACTATATTCTCCTCAGATTTTCCCAAGCAAATCAATATGTTTGAATTTGCAAATTCTATTATGTCAGAAATATATAAGATGCTGTTTGATGAAGTGTTACCCCGAGTATTGGAAGAGATGAAGAGTATGATGCAATCCTCACCTGAGGATAGGATCAGAGACTGGTTCTTGTATAAGGACTTTACAGTTTTAAGAATATATGGTTTCAGTGGAGAGCCTTATAGGCTTCCTGCTTTCCTTACCCCCAGGACTTTTGCATTGGAGTACATGAGATAGATATTGCATGTAGAAGAGGAACATTTCGGGGCTTTCAAGAAATCTTCAAATATCAAGTTCCCTCTTAAAGTTGGTTCCTTTATTTTTAAAAACAAGGGTGCTCTAGTGTTTGTAGAGAAATTATTGGAAAGCATGGATTTCCAAAGGGAACGAAGGGTCAATTATGATCCTTACCATATAATCTCTCTAAGAAAACAAGCAAATAAAAATAAGCCATTTGACCATCAAGATGTTGAAGGTCTAATTGAAGTAGCCAATTTGTTTTACTTTGTGGAAATTCCAGGATCTGATGAAAATACAAGCAGTAGACCAGTTGCAGTATCTCAAATGCCAGATAGTTCAAATATTTTGATTAAAAGAAGTCTTTCTGAAATGGAAAGTATGGAAATAGATGAGGACATATCACATAAGAAAGCCAAATTGTCTCAAGATGATAAAATTCTGAGCGAAGTAATTTCGGGTGAATTGAAAAGAGTTGCTTTGGTTCCCAAGAAATCTGTACAGGTAATTCAATTTTCTTTTGAAGGTGTAGATAATACAGAATCAAGCTCAGTTTTTAAGTCTAAAGAATATTTCATGGCCAGCTATATGGAAAAGCAAAGACAGTCCATAGAAGAAACAAGGAATCTACTCCCACGGGTGAGAAGTCTAAATAATCCAAAGACTTCCTTGGTTTCTACTAGGGACGTAAAAAATAATACTTTAAAATTGGCCATGGTAAGTGATAAGAAAGTGTCAGAAATGGAAGTGAGATTAGACAAAATCAGTGTACCATATAAAATACAGTTACATAAAGAAACGGGAGATATCATTTATTCAGATTTATTGCATGCTATGGTAAAAATTAACAAGTTACAAATTTTGGTTGACAAATTGGAAGTCCAGTTAAAACATGAGAAGATTGAGAACAAGGCTAATTCCATTCAAATAAAAAAGCTGCAAGCAGATATTGTAAGCTCAGGAGATGAAACAGGTGGCACCCAGGCAATCAAAAGACTTCTAGAAGAAAAAGACAATGCCCTCCAGGTACTAAAGAAGAGATTGAAAATCCTGAATACAGAACATGTTCAGTCATCAGAATTATTAGCATTGCAAGAGGAGAAGGACAGGATTCACCAGGATATGATGGAATATAAAGGAAAGACTGTGAAATTACAAGAAGAAAAGGATAAGTGGGAAGCGGAATGAAATGAGTTAATAGCACAAATTTCACGGCTGAAAGAGGATCAAAATGAAGAAAAAGAAATTATGGAGGAACTAATGAGTCAAACTCCCACTGGTGAAGATCTGACTATTGTGAATATTGAAAGACCTTTAAATGATTTTTCTGCTGATGACTTACTAGTGCCCATGTCCCAAGTCAGTTTGAAAGATGAAGAGATAAGAGAGTTAAAAGAGGAAAATGAGAAAATCAAATCTGAGCTAGCCAAAATGACTGAAAGCAAGAATAAGATATTACAAGATAAAGTCAATTACAAAAGAAATTGAATGAATTGAAAGATATGAACACAGGAAAGGGTCCTCTCCAGGGAGCTAAACATATAATTTGGGATACGTTGTCTGTAGAAATTACTAAGTTCAGGTGTTATTTGAACTTCATTGATGATCAAAGTACATTGGTTAATTTAGCCAATCAAAGACTGAAGCTAGTAAATGAGACCATGGAGAGGAAACCCCTTGGCACAGCTCAGAATGCATTGAATTTCTTAAATTCATTAACATACCAAAAATTACAAGATATAGGCATCAAAGACAGAGTGGCAATGGTATTGTGTTCAAAAAGGTTTATTCATAAACACCATCTAATGAAGACAGTACAAGACAAGGCTAATGAGATGATCTCACGTATTAATGATTTCAGGCAGGCTTTTAAAGAATTATTTGAAGATGGCCTTCCTTCCTTCTAGGACGAGGAGGGACGACTATTTTCTCAAGAGAATTATCACAGCCTGTTGGTGTAAAGCCGTATGGATCACTCTAAATTTGATGATTTGGTAAAGGAGCTAATGGGAAAAGTCATCGTAGATAAGCTAACAGAAGATTTTGAGATATTGCAGAAATTTCTGATCGTCAGAGGGGGCTTGCCTACTGTTTCTTATGAAGCTTACATGGATTTGGAGGTGTCTATTCGGGAAATGATTGAGTACAATATCCCAAGCGCAGAGTAATGGAGAACCGTAGAAAGATTTGGAAAAACAAAGTATATTCTTCATTCATGAAAACAGGTGTTGCGTGTTATGGAGCTGATTGGTCGGGCCTTGTTACCGAGTTGATTTTAATTAAATGATCTGTTAGGATTGAAGCAAGTAGTTTATTCCTAGTAGTTAGGAATATAGTTACAAGACTTTGATTAAGCAGATTATTCAGTTATAAATCTTCTTGGAAGAAGAAATCATTTTATGTATATAATTGCATTTACTTTATGTGATGGGGGTTGGAACCCATCTTGTTGATGAATGTTTTTTTTGAAGACATATATTTTTGAATAACAAAGCTGAATGGATGTGGGTTATCAGAGATTCTTGTGCTATTTACATTACAGTCTGTGCTCCTTCTCCTTTGTAATATTTTTTTCCAGTGTTACACTCCATTTTGTTTTCTTCGTATCTGAAATGTAGTATTGAATGGTTGGAATTCATATTGGTTATGCTCTGATCATTGTTTCAGATATTCTATAAATTTTTCTACTAAAGTTAATATAGAATTCATCTTTTGATGCTCTGTATTAATGGACTGTTCATTATTTCTTCTGTTCCACCTGAACTAAATGAACGACTGTGATCGAGTGGTTATCATGCCTTTGATAAAATCTCACTCATGTGTGTTTGTGATATCTTTTTGTATATGTGACTCCATTTTCCCGATGATCATGTGTATCGTTTCAACCATCTATATAATTTTCGAGTGTTGATTTATATCTGGCCTTGTTAAAATCTATATTTGAGAGATCCCTCTCTGGAAAGAAAAGCCAGTTTCTTTCTGAAGTGGTTTTTGCTGTTACCTTTGGAATTTACCTTTTGCAACCTGGGTATATTCTGAGTGTTAACAAATTGGCGCCGTTGCTGGGGAATGAAAGTGCAAATCTACCCTGGGGAGAACGAAAGAGTTTGAAGAAAGATTTCTGTGGGCAAACAGTAACTTTTGTCAGTAGAAAAGGTTGTATATTTGCCCTGGCGATTCCATTGTAAAACTTTTCAAATCTTAAGGAGTCATTCTGGCTTCGTGAAGACACACACGAGGTAATTCTGACACTGAAGTCTTAAAAAGTTTGGAAGATCCGGAAAAGTTATTCAAGAAAAAAGATAAAGAAAAAATAGGTTTTCCTTTGTTTGGTGCATCATCTTCTCAAGATTCTCCTATTGATCCAGAATGGGAAGTTAATGTTGGAAGGAGTTTGTTTAAAACTAAATCTGAGTCTGATCTTAAGAATACTGAATTTAATTCTCGTAGATTAGAATCTTATTTTCTGGACTCCCTCTGGAGAGATTTACAACAGAATACGAAAGTTGAAACGTTTGCCTCTCAAAATACTCAAAAGTCTTTCGTTCCTTTGAACCCACATAGACCAATGGCAGCCAGATTTGCTCCATTGCGTTTGCCTGCTTTATTACATGACCTTCCTTAGAATTATTCCCAAAGAATTTCTCTATTTGATGGAGAAGGTGACATAACCGCAAAGCAACATCTGGCTAGGTTTGAAGATTTCGTTGACCTGGAAGAAGTTGATTATGTAGATGTTAAAATGCGGTTATTTGCTCAAAGTTTTTCAGGTGAGGCAAATAAATGGTTTAAGGATTTGCCGGATGGGTCTATATTGAATTTTCAAGCTTTCCAGAATGCATTTCTAGATATATGGGATGATAAACATAATCCTTTATAGCTCTTGTCTCAGTATAATAGTCTCAAAAAGGGGGGTTTCGAATATGTTCATGAATTTTCAAGCAGGTTCATGAGGGTTTATAATTCTATTTCGGAAGACATAAAACCTTCTATAGCCGCTGCTAAACTACATTATGCTGGAGCCTTTGATAATGATTTTGCATTTTCATTAAGAGAGAGAAAATCAGTGACTCTTGCTGCAATGTTTACAGATGATTTAGAAGTGGAAGCAAATATGATGGCAAGTGGAAAAATGAAACACAGAGATATTGATAGGAGGAAAACGGAAGAAAATTTGCCTTCTGCTTCTTCTTCTACCACTGATATCAAATTTGAAATGATGTTGAAGACCATGGAAAAGTTGATGGATAGATTAACTATGGATAATAGGGCGTTCAACAGAGAACAAGTCGATCCTCAAATCAGGAACCCTAATTTTAGAAGACCAAATCCTCCTGTTCTTCCACAAAATAGGCAGAGAGACATGAGAAACCCAAGAAATCAAGAAGAACAACAAATTCGACCACCGTTTCCTGAGAATTATGTTGCCGATGAAGAAGACCCTACTGAAAATGAAATTCATCTTTTTGGAGAACTAGATTCAGAGATATATCTTACCGAAGAAGAACATAACATGTTTGAACAGGAAGGTGGAAATGAGGGGTCTGAAAGGGAGACATAACAGTATCAAAGGGGTTACTTACATGCTATGGATGATGTGTATAATTGTGAATGAGTCATACGTGAAGTATAGTTTGGGTGTTAAGAGCTATTTTTGTCATTAAATTTAAATGGTGGAAAGTGTGCCTTTGGATTTAAGTTCTATGGTATATATTAGGTTTTGATTTGGGAAGAATTAATTATGTGTTATATGTTTATATGTGGAATGAAATGCGAAGGGTTAAATAAAGTAAAATATGTAATGTTAGAATGTGTAAACATACATATTTGTGAAGCGTTTGTTTGCAGGAGTTTTTTTTTCATAAAGGTTTTTTTTGTTGGATATATTTACAATGTTAATACTTTATAAAATAGATGTCGGTGGTTGTTTTATGGAGTAAATGATAAATACATAATACTTTCTTTATGAATGCATTATTGGTTTATCTTTAATTGTATGTATGTATGTTTGTGGTCTTATTTCATTTCAATGCTATTTTTCTTTTGTAAAGATGAAAATTGCTTCACAAGTGAGTATGTATAGTAGGTTCCACCTTTAGGTTAGATGTACACTTAATTGGGTGTTTTTATCCATTTCAGAAGGTGAATTTCTTTATTACCAAAATATTTAGAAAATGACACTAATACATTTTGGTAAATGTACACCTATCTTTTTTATGAATGGTGAGCCTAAAAATAACTAGTCTCACTTTCTCGAACTTGAACAAATCATGATGCATTTTGTAATCTCAATAACTGCTCAAAAGATACATCAATATTAATATCCATGTCGTACAAACGCCACACAAGGATGTAGCATGCTCGTTCAAGTTTAAAATTAGATCATTGTCACAATAGTCGTTCAAATTTGTATCTAGAGCATAATGCATAAAAATTCTAATGCTTATTGTGTGAAGGGCTTCGATGGGTTCAAAGTAGGGTTACCTAGGTCACTCAAAGTTGTAGCTAGAGCACAACGCATCAAAATTCTAATGCTTATTGTGTGAAGGCCTTCGATGGGTTCAAAATAGGGTTACCTAGGTCACTCAAAGTTGTAGCTAGAGCAATTCTAAACTAATGTACTTGCCATCAGGATCAACAATTCTTTCCATCTAGAGCGCATCAGAATTTGACAAATCTGCATTTGTAGGTGAAACTGCTAGAATGATGCATGTTTCATGCTTGATATATGACAAAATCATGGTTCTAATCTAGGCTTCAATATTAGAAGATTGATCTCCCACTAGAACCTTATTTATACCAGGTAATTGCACTAGAGTTATATTAAGAACATTTGGAGAAAATATTTTCAATCGAATTTGCTTATCCGAGACACCTTTGTTTACTCCAACTTCCCTCTCTGTTTCTTCCTGCACTATTTGGGCACAAAAAAAAATTAGAATTTCAAAATAAAAAGACACCATTATTCCACCATCATATCAGTGGCATTTACACAATCATATGCATATACAAAGAAAAATACATGAGCATAAAAGATTAACCCTTTTTCTAAAATGATAGACCTGAAGGATCTAACTTAAATATACAAAGAGCCCATGTAGAAGCTTCAGTGTCTTTGTGTGTAAGAACATGAAGCCCTTCTAAAAAAAACACCAGAGTGTTCAAAAATAAATTATGGATAGCCAAAGAATGCTAAAAAAGGTAAGCATGCTGACATGTCAGCAAAAGTTGGGAAGCCAAGTCTCTCTATTGATAGTGGATTGTGGAAAGTGGTTTTGGCCATTGATACATTAATCAATATATGAAGCACGTAATGGAAGGTCATGGTGGCCATAAAATCAGCCCAGTAAGAATGGAACTAGTTATTGTTGATGAGAGCAATCCAAAATTCGGTGCTGAGGATTCACTGTATTCTCATCTGACGAGAACCATTTCTATATTGGCCTCCTACATGAGTTTGAAAGTCAAGGATATCATTACCAATAGATGGAGACCTTTTAAAAGAAAATGGAGTGTTCACAGTCAAATTCTATACATCCTCAAAATTTTGAATAACCCATCAATGTCCAAAACATTTGGGGACAACTCGGTGAGAGAAAATGCTGGAAAGTAACCTCTAAACTTCAATATTTAAACAAAAATTATTCAAATGAAAGCAAAAAATTAGCATGGAGCCATCTTAACCCCGAAACGTTTAAGCAGCAACAGATTTGCACATGGGTTTTTTTACCCTCTTGGTGTTTAATAGATCTGGCTGGAGCTAAGATGGATCCATGCTAGTAAAACCCAACTCTGGTACTAAAAGTTGATCAAGGAAACTAGCAATTTAAAAATTTCTAAATATAGTAATATTTGGGCTAAGGCGTGTAATATTTTCTTGACACAAAAAGAAGCTATCAATAATCTAAAATTTAAAATAGTAAGTTTCTTGAACTAGAATTTTTCAAAGGAACTCTCTACAATTAATGACATATCACTGTATCAGTGAAAGTTTGTGCCATGCAACGATACAATCACTGAATCTCCTTTGAAGATTCTTGAAACAACCCAAATGGAAACCACTCAAGTTTATTATTATGTGAACCTTGCTACCAATGTCCAATTTTTTTTCATCAAAATGAAATTGAAAAGGTCGGTTTGATGAGTCCTCCTCTACAAGACTTCATTTCTTGCATGAATATCATGGACTCATGACAACTATAAACAACACTCGATGTCATGCAAATACAAATAATGACATGTATCTAGGATCACAAATTGTGCAAAGGCCCCGATTTATGCAAATGTTGCTATAGAGAGGTGTCATTGGGCACACAATATGGAGAAAAAATGGTTATTAATAAAATTTAAAAAACAATTGTTGGCTCAAGAATAGTCTTCAATTTGATGGGTGGTATGATCGTGATGTAATCTCCCTATTTCCTTCCATCTATTGTGGTTTCTCACAACATTTGTCCTCAGCGCCACCGAAATACATATAAAATTATTATCTTTACATCCTCTCCCCTTTAAATCCTCATCTCATCGTAATAACTAAGGATTATTATGCATGCACATCAGCACCTTATAATACGAATTGAGTAAGGTGTAGAGACAACCATAAAATATTAAATGTGTCAAGACACAAAGAGTAAGAGACAACTATAAGTAAGTCTTATATTAAATTTACCATATAAGTATTTAATTAACACTATCAAGTAACATTTGACAAGTTGGATTGTTGTGATCTTCTTATCAGTCCTTACCAATGTGATTGCAAGGCATTCTTTGAAGGTGAAGTCCATAATTTTAGGTCTTCTTCCTCATTATCATGCCTTTTGGTAAGACAATAAAGAGGGTAGTGGCCTACATCGACATGGAAAACGGTTTCGACATAAAGGTATACACATTAGATGTTTTTATTAAATAACTTAAATTACTACCTGTGCCTGTCGATTCTCTAAATCGTGGACTGGTACAAAACACAACAAATTTTAGAGCCCCGAGCCCTTAATTACTCACACTTAATAAACTTCTTTTGGTATTTTGGTTCAATTTAAAAGGTGGATTGTTGAGAGACAGACATGTAGTGAGTTGCAAGGATTCAATTGACTTAGGCTTGATTCCATTTCTCCTCCATCCCATATTACATGTATTCTTTCACGATAGGTGTTGAACAAAAAGTTTTGATGCCCTGACCCCGATTATGCTAGCTTTTAGTAACTTGCTTGGTATGTGGGAATTTTTTTTTAATGTTTTCTGAGTTGTGTATTATTTTTCTTAGGTTCCCAATCCTTATCATTCTTATATCTCTCAAGCTTGGATTGCACTTGGATGCAACTTCATCAACTACAACTATACTCTTACCTTTGCCTAGAAATATTTCACCACAATTAGAAATCTTAACTGGAAAAATAGGTCTTCCTTGATTTGTAGTTGATAATCGCTCAATTTTCTTCAGTACATCTACTCCCTCAACAACTCTTCCAAACAAGACATGCTTGCTGCAGATAATAAGAAAAGGTACATTAATTATATGAGAGTAAAACAGACAATAGAGATGGGGAGAGGAAACATATCCAAATTAGTCAGACAAATGTTAGCCTCACCCCCTTAGTAGCATATAGACCAATTGAATTGGACTGAAGAGAACCGCCTACAAATATTTATCAGAATTTAAAGTGTCAAATGGTAAAAATACATGGTGTCTCGCACCCAAAGAAAGTAACCCATTATTTCAAGGTAAAAAAATCTTGTATTTCTAAAATACGAAATTTCCATATGGTGACACTCATGAGTCATGGATAAAGAGAAAATATGTCGATCACAACCAACATGTAAAGCTGCTCAGACAAACTCAGGTGAATACAAAAAATCATAGATATGGAATCAAGTATATACCCATCAAGATGAGGTGTTGCTGCAAAAGTATTAAATAACTAAGAACCATTGGTGTTCTAAGATACAAAATTTCCATATGGTGACACTCGTGAGTCATGGATAAAGAGAAAATATGCCAATCACAAACAAATGTAACGCTTCTCAGACAAACTCAGGTGGATACAAAGTCTATGGGACTTGATGGATTAAAATTTTATGGGATCAACAAAACAATTACTCATTGAGTGAACAAAATAAAAAATGGAGCAAAGCCTAAGTATATCTCATCAAAAGAACCACTGCCAATTTTGTGCCCAAGTCTATACTTGTTGTTTACGTGTGACTCCATGTCACAATTTTAGACCCTATGTGCACACATTCGAGGTTAATATGCACATTCCAGTACCCACAATCATGTCCCAACACCCCCCCACACACTTCAACATCTACACGTGTTCTAGCTCTGTGCATACACTTTCTCATCATGAGATTTGTGGAAATGAGCGTATTTTGTTGAAGATCTCTACACTAAACTAGAATATGAAAATATATATATGCACAATGATATTTAAAAAGTTTCTTGTCAAGTTATGGTTGTATCAAATGGTTCCCTTTAGCAGTAAAGTGCATTCTACATGCAGCATAGTATAATTGCTTGACAAAATCAGTGAACCAACAACATAGTTCGTTGTAATGATAAATAATCAAGTTTTATGCAATCAAGCACTAGCAAAATGAAGTCAAGAAATATAACAAGGATACCATATTTGGAATATAATGGGAAAATTGCCTGTAATGGAAAGCTCAATAAAGGGTTTGGTTCTTGTATTTCATACCTGTAAAAATGACCTTATGGTCATTGGAGGCCAAATAAGACTTGAAGGAGAAAATATAGAGTTGAATTTCTTGCATCCTACACCTGAAGGAGGAGCTTTGAAATGGAATTTGCTAATAGTTAAGGAATATGCAAGAGTTATACTTCTCACATATGAAACCATCCTATTGTCATCGATTCCTTGTTGAATGGTTATCAAAAATACATTTGATATTTTTCCACTTGCATATTTAGCCTATCAATACCGATGTGTTGGAATGTTGAATTCTCTACCAGCTCTTAGTAACGATCTGAACAAGGAAAATTCATTTGTCATAGTAGTGGCTCTTAAAATTCGTGGCATATTGAGAAATGTAATACTGTGAACAAGTGACAGAGTATATTACAAAATATCTAGTAATCAAGAGTAATATTAGCAATGGGGATTTACAGATGTTTGTAGAAGGAAATATCATTGGGACTCTATGGTGTCGAATCCTCCATCCAACAAAGTAGCAGGTCCACATTACCAGCATTCAAATCCCATATTTTGAAGATCAACAATAAAGATCAACCCCATATTCAAGGGCATCAAATCGAGCATTTCCATGCAGTCATTTAACAGGTGGCATTCAAAGGAGGGACAAAGGAGGGACGCATATCAAAGTATAGGATGTTAAAGCATATTTGGGTCATAGATTGAACACTTGAAAGCTACAGGATTCCAAGAAATACTCTCTATATTTATGGAAATAGTGGGGCATATATCCTCAAATTTCAGGTAGAATATTAGTTGACAGTTATATTCAAACCTTATATTTTAAGGGAATCGAACTCAGCAGCGGTACTAGGATTTAGCAAATCAAATCAACAACAATACTTAGCATTTAGAAAATCAACTCCCGGTGTAGCATTTCTTGGCTCTATGTTGAATGTTTTTCTTGTCGAAGTTCATGGCGCAATCCATGTCACTAACCCAGGATTCATATATGGTGCTATGCTATTCAGGATGTTTTTTTGGAGGCTATTATTGGCATTATATGAGATGCTTTTGTGGACGCTAATTGGGACGTTAATTGGGATGTTATTTGGGATGCTAATTATCTTCCAAAATAACTCCAACTTTTAAAAATGGATGCTAATTGGGATGTTAATTGGGACGCTAATCGGGATGCTAATCGGGATTCTAATTAGGATGCTAATTAGGACGCTAATTGGGACGTTAATTGGGATGCTAATTGGCATCCAATATAGTGTCAACTTTTAAAAAGGGACATTAATTGGGATGCTAATTGGGATTCTAATTGGAACACTAATTGGGATTCTAATGGGGATGATAATTGGGACGTTAATTGGGATGCTAATTAGCGTCCACAACAGCACCAACTTTTAAAAAGGGACGCTAATTGGGATGCTAATTGGGATGCTGATTGGGACGCTAATTGGGATGCTAATTGGGATGCTAATAAGGACTCTAATTGGGACGCTATTTGGGATTCTAATTAGCGTCCAAAATAGTGTCAACTTTTAAAAAGGGACGCAAATAACTCCATTAAAAGCGCCATCCCATGGAAAAGCGTCCACTTCGTCCAAAAAATGATGAAAAATACACTAAAAGGGATAGTGTACGCTAAAAAGGAAGCTAAAAGGGACACTAATCACAGGTTTTTGTTGTAGTGTTCTAATCAACAACATATCATCAACATACAAGACCACATAAATAAAATAATATTTCGCACAATCTTAACAAAACCGAGGTTCACACAACATCATACCAACAAAACGCAAGATACAGGCCTGAAAGAGGTTTAACCCTTTTGGAAACATCTGTAGAGCATGCGAGTCTCACTTGAGGAGCCTATGGGAGTTGCAAGAACCAGGTTTCCAAAGTAATGAAGGGGAACTTCGCCATACAAGACTACAACAAGACTAACTTTGATAGATCAGAGATTGCGATGGAGATGCATTGATTTATCCACGACATTAACCAACTTCATAACAACATAATTATCCATTATAGTAGCATTTCATCCAATCATACATTCACATTTATTCATTAATAAACAACAATAATTCATCACACACACATCATGCACAATAGACACCAGTATTTTAATGTGGAAACCTAATATGGGAAAAACCACAAATGTGCTCATTAATATAGAAGAGGTTCAACTCGAATTCTTTGTGTCTTGCACACATCTTACAGACATTTCTCCAAAACTTCATCGCAATGGATTTGCGCACACATCCTACAGATGAATCCTTATACATGCGACTCTAGCTCAACTGGGACTTCGACTAAAACAACGTATAGCTCTTCAACATGATACAAAAAGGTTTCTTTTATTCTCCAAATCTAGCTAACCCCAAAAATCACAACCCATTACATATTTATAGGCTCTAATGGCCATTTTACAACCTGCGCCCATTATCTGATCCCATAAATGTAAGTGGACACATTTCCTAACCGTCTAACCAACGTTTCAGTTGGACTTCGTAAAAAAAAGTGGCTTTCCTTTATCTTTGCTTGAAACTTCGGAGCTGACCACTTTCCTGACCATTCCATCACAGCTTTGTTCACACTTCGATTGGAAGTTCAAAAATGGTACCCAAAATATCCAAAACATACCTAGGGGTAACAACCCCCCAACACTTACATGTGGCTCATCTCAAGCCACTTTACATTGAAGATGATAGCATGTGCAAATTCAATTAGAAGTCTTGGTAGACTTTCCTTACCTGTTCATTCCATTTATGCACATCTTCCTTCAGCTTGTTGACTTCGTCAACAACCTTAGAAGTGAGGTATTCTAAACTACGCACCTTAGTAACTGACAAATTTTTCTTAATCTTCTGGTGGTCTGGGTCAATGGCCTTAGAACACCGTTGAGCTTCTATTTGCATCTCTTTGACTCATTTTGTTCCTCTTTGTTGCTGCACCTACAATTTGTTTATCTGTTGCTGCAAATATACCTTATTTTCCGTAGTATTCCTCATCCTCTCGACTGGTGGTAGAGTCTCGAGCGAACGCCGTAGATTATCCATATTTTCCTCGCCTACTCGGTAATTTCATGTAGCTCTACATCCTCGAACAAGGCTCCCCAAGGCCAAGAGACCTCCTCATAGGCCTTTGCACAAAAGGCCTCAACTTACTTATTCTCTTGAAAAACTTCTTGAACTTGATTCTGTAGTTGTTCAACCACTTCAGGAGGGGTGTTTGGAACTAGCTTAGCTACCAACTCTTCAATATTCTGTCGAAATCTAGTAATGAATTCTCCTAACTACAATATTTTGGCCTCTAGGACCATCTCTGGCACAATTGTTGCTTTCGGGACTCCACAATAGGAAGCTTCAATAACATATTCCAACCTCTTCCTTTCTTGTCATAACTGAACCTTTTGCTATCAAAGTGCCACTAACTCTATTTCCAGAGCACTAGTATGGCTTTCAAACCTATTCATTTTTCATACGTTGACTTCTCTCGTGGATTGATTTCTTCCGCAACCTTTTCTTGAATGTTATGCAACATAAGCATTGACAAAATAGACATGTCTATGCTAATAAAACCCATATTGTGTATTGCGACATTCATTTCATCATTACCAAGGTTTAGTGCATTAGGTACTATATGAAATTTGTGCTCCTTTGCCGAAGTTGTAACTTCTGCAGTTCTATTGTCAGATGTCCCAGTCTTTGACTGTGTTGGCCCTTGCTTCTTGACTGCGACACAAAATTCCTTCACATCTTTGCACAGGACCAGAACAAGGTTAGTGACGGTGCCAGAAAGCTCTGTATTTTGTTCATCTACCTTCTTTCTCGTTTCCTCTCCAACTTCTGTCATCATGTCAGATAGCAGGTTGTAATCATCACCAGTTAGGTCTTCCAGAGTAGTGTCTTTGACAACCTTCTACTTCTTCCATGCTTTCTTTTGCAACTCCGCTGTTTTTCATTTTCCTCCAAGTCCGGGTCCGTGGGCATGGCACTAGATTTCTGGTAACTGTCATGGTGTGAATTGGGTAGGTTCTCTTCATCTTGTTTCCCACTTTGGTGTGCACTATAGGTACCTTCCTATTAGGGTTCTTCTTCAACAAAGATTTGATTTGCAATAGGTTTCTTCCATTTTTTTGGCCATTCTCAAATAATGGCGTTGATGTCTTCCTTTATCATTCTGAACGCAATTGTTAGCCATTGGTTTTGTGGGTCCCATAATGACTGAATTTAAATGTGGTGGTCCCCCATAATAAATCTCATGATGTTTCTATAGCGCTCCACGGTCGCAACTTCTACCCACAGAATCTTGTGGATGTAATGTCACAGTCCTTCGACATGCATATAAAACTATACACTGTTTTACAATTGTCTCTGTCAATTATCATAGTGTAGGGTTTGCCATTACACCAAAACTTGCAGATATTGATGAAAATTTGAAACCAAGCACAAGGCTCTATCACCAGGAAATTCTTAAAATTCCTAAATTGTAGGGATTGGTGTCAGAGGCACATAAATTGATGCATGAAGGTGCAATAAGTTGCATTTAACCTCTATATGTGTTCCCCACACTCTAGTGACTGGTACTGGTGGCACTAATAGCCCAAGTTGACCCAATGGTACTAGTCGACCAAAATATTAATTAATGATTCCTAAGTTAGGAAAATTTAATCTAATAGACTAAGTATGGACAAGGGAGGATTATAAATCCTAACCCCCCCGCTTAATCCTAACTTGGAAAACTGTGGGCCCTAGAAAAAAGTCCAAAAGTCACCCATTACAATCTAAAAGAATTAAAAAAATGCTGATAATAAACCGAGGAAATAGGGGAAAACCTCGTGGGAAACCCCCTGCTCAAGATAAGTAGGAATCGAGAATTTTTTTCTTCTTAAAACAGGTAAATTTTTTGCTGCAATTTGCAGCACTATGCAATAGCAAATGCAGTATCTTGGTTCTTTTGTGCAGCAAAATCCTGATATTGTACATGTGAACCTCTCTAAAGTAAATGATTATGTCTGGAGGAATTTTCCTCTTTGTAAGAAGAAGAAAACGCTCAACTAAATCCGGAACATAGACAACTACAAGATGGAAACTAGACCCATGTAGAGCAACTGAGATCAACTGATGAGAGATCAAAATTGCTTGAGAGTTCGAACCATGTGAGGAAAACCCAAGCAACTGATATATGGAAGCCTTGAACATCAAACCATGTGAGGTAAAATCAGCTCCAAATGTTAGGAGCAAGTGTCTAGGTGAATGCATAATGTCTCCATCTTTACTAGTTCTGTGAGGAGATGAGCATGTGATCAAATAGATAGGTAGGGAAGCCCTGGGATTGTCGAGAGCGAATGCTTGAGATCCATAATCTAATATAGCTTCAAAAATAACCAATGATCCACAAGATATAATATCAGTAAACTCATAATAGAAAACTAACATCAAATCCCCAACAACAAGTTTGAAAGAGTCTTGCAGTACTTGATTTTTCACACCAAAATTGATGAGAACAACTACAAGCATGACTGGAAGCTCTTGAAACTTAAAACTTCAACCAAATAACATCATATCAGATCCAAATAAGATCGTACTAGATCCAAATAAGATCATATTATATCCAAATAAGTTCATATCAGATCCAAGAGTGTGCTCTACCGAGATGGTAGATGCACACTTTTTTCCTTCTTCAAAACTCTGAGTATTGGTCCATTCAACCATGTAGGAATTTCCTATAAGCTCGATATCAATGAGAGTGAATGGATCACTCTTAAAATATGATATTATTTTCAAAATATCCAAATATTCACAAAATATAATATCAACAAACTCATGCGAGAAAACCGACATCAAATCCCCAACAACAATTTTGAAAGATACTTTTGGTACTTGATTTTTCACACCAAAATTGATGAGAACAACTACAAGTATTACCGAAGGATATTGAAACTTAAAACTTGAACCAAATAATATCATATCATATACAAATAAGTTCATATCAAATCCAAGAGTGTGGAACAATGGTTCCAAGTGCTCCACCGAGATGATAGATGCACAATTTTCTCCTTCTTCAACAAAAATCTGAGTATTGGTGCATGCAATCATGTAGGAATTTTTTGGAAGCTCTATATCAATGAGAGTGAATGGATCACTCCTAAAATTTGATATTATTTCCAAAAAATCCAAAGTATTAATTTTCTGCACACCAGCAACAACATTAGAGATAGAGAAATCAAATTCCCCTTCATTTTCTGAAGCAATCACTAGTAATCTATGCACATAATTTAAAATAGAAGAATCACTGGAGAATGTTTGCATATAATGGAAGGATATTTTTTCTTCAATAACAAAGATTCAAATTTATTATTCTAGATCAACCATATGAGAAGATTAGATATCAGAGATCTCATAAACTTTCGAAGCAGCAGGAGAAGGAGTCACTCCAAGGAGACTTTATTCAATTCGAATTGACTGTGTGGAAGATTCTGCTTCTTATTCATCTTGAACAACTTCATCAGAGAGAATAATTTTGAATAAAGAACTCTTGTGGTGCTAGGTGTGCTCTCCAAATATCTATAATGATCCTCATTGTGCTTGCCAAAGGTTCTATCCAATTCTGTCTAGAGATCCTTTGGGTATTCAACATAATCAATAAGGTAGCGCAATCTTGGAGAAAAGGCCAGACATATTGTTCCAAAAATATCTATCACCATCATTTAGCCAATCATTCTCATATTCATAAGACTCTTTACCAAGTTCAATAGATACCTCATAGAGACCTTGTCTCTTTATATATGAAATCATCTTCAATTTCCGTTTTGAATATCTTGTGAATGGAGTAAGAGGAGGAACTGATAATCTCAAACCCATATGAAGTTTTACCCGCAAAATATCACTACAAAACCAAAAAAAATTAGCAATCATGTCAGAATAAATCCTTCCATATCTACATGTACACTTTCTCAAGGTCCGTCACGCCTCCAGAGACTTCTTTGAACGAATCCAGAGTTAGCAATGCACACTTTGCAGGACTTATGGGGAAACCAAACTCCTTCTGGTGTACAATGGAGATTAGACATACTTGTTGTATTCATGAGCAGGATATGATACCATGTAAGGTTTGTCATTACACCAAAATCTACAGATATTGATGAACATTTGAAACCAAGCAGAAGGCCCTATCACCAGGAAATTCCCATAAGTGCAACGGTTACACCATGCGGTTGTGCCGATACTCCAACACCCCCCTCTGACGTAGATCAGGGGAATTGAACCTGAGACCTCTGCTTTGATACCGTGTAAAATTATTGTGCCATTGATATTCAAGCAATGAGTGCAATTGAATTGTTGAATTATTATGCAGTGTAATGGAATGAATAATACACACTGAACAAGACAAATTTCACTGAAAACAAATAAGAATTGCTCAGTATAATTACAGTATAAACTTCATTAATTCCAGCAATATACATGAATGTTACATAAAGGAGAATTCAAATCATGTGAATAGGATTCGAATCTACCAACTCAAGATTGACTGACTGGGTAACTAGAAGTGTCTAAATCACTCCCAGAGCTCACCAATCTAACTCCATATGTCTAATTCAGTCTCTCGATTAGTTATAATCAGTTAAACCAGTTAAACTAATGTGGCAGGTGAGAAGTAGGTGAGAATAGGTGCCTACCCACATGCAGCCATGTAAGACTGGTGCTAACTAAACTGGAGGACATTTAACTAAATGTAACTGGAGCATAAATTAGCTTGACTAGTTACCAACTCCCAACAACCGAAGGAGGTTGGTGGTGGCACTATCAGTGGCTCCTAAATTGTAGGGATTGGTCTCTAGGCACATAAACTGATGCATGAAGGTGCAGTCAGTTGAAATTAACCTCTATATGTGTTCCCCACACTTGAGTGACTAGTACTGGTGGCACCAATATCCTAAGTGGACCCAATGGTACTAGTGGAACTAAATCTTAATTAATGACACCTAAGTTAGGCAAATATAATCTAATAGAATAAGTATAGAAAATGGAGGATTATAAATCCTAACACATCAAACCATAGGTTCTAATAGAAAGCCCCTCGACAAGGGACATTGACATCCATACCTTGATAATTTGGTGGTTTGGCCCATGCAACAAAAGAAATCGAAATTAGCAGCAAAGAATAGTAAATGGATTACCTTTTTTTTAGGAATCACGAGCATCAACCAAAAGCTCATTCAACAAAAATGTCACCTAGTTCATTTGGGCTCCTACAAAACATTGTTTTGTTGCATTTATAACTCCTACAATACACTGGTTTGGGCACATCTTCCTCAAAATTATGATAGACAGTGCCTTCGGTGCAAACCTAACAACCATATCACTAATGGAGGCTATGCCAAACCCCATATCGTTCCTTGTCAAACTATATCTATCCTTCATCCTCGTGGCCAAGTGTTTGTCTTGTTCCTTTCCCACAAAGAACTGCGCGAGTCGACCCCGGCCTTGGGAAACCCAATAATGCTTGCAATCAAGTCAACACTGATAGAAACCTTGGTGTCCAACCAGAGGCACGCATCATGGAAGCACACCAGTAATTGCTTGAAACAAGCGTTAACTTCCACAATCTGGCCAAAGTGAGGTAAATGCATGAATGATAAAATGTTGAACCTATGTAGTTCTTGATCCCATTCCATTGGGACCAACTCAATTGGCCCTCTTTCAACATTTTGCACCTTCTCCATATATTGATCTATCTTAAATTCAAGGCACTTCTTCAAATCATGGTCAACGAATGAAAACTTCCACAGATTGGGTAAAACTATTCCTATCACACAAAGATCCTTTGGAATAACAATTTCAACCAGTGTATACTTAGCATTCTTATTAATTGGCACATAAGGGGTATCCATCTTTCATGGTTGAAGATATCCCAACAACATCGTCGCATATCCTGATCCTGAAGCTTCAACATCATGGGCTGTCTTTATTTGTCCTTCTAGGTTTGTCGAGCGGCTCTTGGTCCTCTTCTTTCATGGTAGATTTGCTGGTACTTGCATTGAATCAATTTCAGGATGTTCTTCGATTATAGGAATAGTAGGTGGGGCTTCTAAAACATATCCCTGGATAGTTCTGGTGCTATACAAATCTATTTCCATGGTTGTAATTCACAAAGTTTACAACTCGGCTCTGGGAAACTATGATAGCACTAGCTTGCTCTGCACTCTTCAATTGTTTTCATAATAATTTTGAATGAATAATGAATTGCCTTTTTAAATGGTTACCGCATGTTTCTATCTTGTCCGATCACGTGCTCAATGAATATGACGATCTTGGCAATGATTACAAGGGTGGTAGTCAATCTGTTCACACGCTGAAGTCTTTTTGGTTATTTATGAGAATATTCCACTAATGCTGCCACTACTTCCACAAAAGGTATTTAATCCACATTAATTGAAGACTTGACAGATCAACACGTCACAAATCCAGACTGCGACACAATACTAGCCCTGAAAGATCATGGACTTCGACAGCATGGCTAGTACTGTGGCTAACAAGTGAATTACTTTGACAGACCTACCTCATAAGGACTTCGACATATATACACTACTGCGACACACAATACTTCGACCAACAAAAATTGTTTGACTTTGTCCATGGATTCCAGGCATCTTCCAAATTTTGGCCTTACCAGACCAAATTTGGGTTTAAGAGAGATTGAGAGATATTGCAAATTTGTTTTTTGAAGGTACAAATTACGAAAAGGTGTGTAATGTTTTCTTCTTCATTTTTGCATAGGGTGCACCATCCCAGGCCTTCCAATGTTCATTTTTTCATTTATTCCCAAGTTGGGAGATTATTAGCAAGAGCACACCACATGAATAGTTTTGCATTTAGAGGACAGTTTAGCTTCCATATACCTTTCTACCACCAAGGGGGATCTCCTTGCTGTGATATGGAGCGTAAATGTTGATATCCAATCTTGGGGGTATATTGTCCATGGGCTGCATGAGCCCAAATAAGTTCATCCAGATAGTCGGTCAGTCTGATATGAGCAACTTTGAGATTGTTGGTGTATTTGAACCAAGCCGTGATCAAGAATTCCATGATCTCCAACGTTCTAGCCCCCTTCCACCCTTGTTGCTAGATATTTGCAGACCCTAGATCATCTATCTTATTGAGATGATAGTAGCCCTACTGTTTTAGGTGTTGTATGAGTGGTTGAGGGAGAATTTGATGATTTTGACTTCCAGGCTAGGGATACGCACCTATACGTAGCTGAGAGCCATTTTTGATCTTCTATGCTAGGTCATCCTTTATGACATGAAAATCATTACAGATGGATTTCCAAATGATTGAGCTTGCAGATGGATTCAGGAAAGCAAAGTTTCTTATCTAGTCCAGGATAGAGTTAGGGGATATGTATTTTTTGCAGACAACTTCAGTTCAAAGACTTTGTGAAGAGATGAGCTTCCAACCTTCCTCTGTTGCTACGACTTTTGCAAAAAACTGAATGTTTTTTAGTCCCCATCCACCCACGGGTTTTGGTTTGGATATATTGTCCCATTTTACCCAAGGAAGTACAAAATTTGCATTCTTTCTTGACTAAAGGAATCTGGAGCAGATTTTTTGAGTTTTTTCTAAGATGGCCTTTAGGATCCAGGCGAGAGAGATCTAATAGGCTAGAATTGCTTCTAACACCATTTTGATTCAAGCTAATCTGCCAGCTCTGGATAACCATCGATTACACCAACTGTTGATCATTTTTTCAAGTGTTTCCAACAACCAATTCCAATCCTCCTTCATGTAACTATTTGTTTTCAGTCTGAAGCCCAAGTATTTTAAGCCATCCTCAAGAGAGTTAACGCTGAAAGGGGAGAGATCTGTTATCTTCTTAAAACCACACCTTTAATATTGATGGGGATGAGGGTATATTTTTGTTCATTTAGCTTCATAATTGTGGGTTTGTTGTAAAAGATTTAGGATCCCCGAAATCTTGTCTGCATCCCTGCTCGAACATAACACCTTTAAACCATTGCATTAAAATAATCATAATTACTTTATTAGGATTATTACTCTTATCCTTATTGTGGTTATTGTTTGTATATATATATATTCATTGTTCAAAATTTGATATCCATAAAAATATGGTTAATGTAAAAACAAATTTATTTTTTTGTTTGGAATTTAAGATCTTATATTTAGTAAATCTAGAGGAGGTATGTTGTAAAGGAAAGTATCCTATGGCTAGGGTTTAAGAGGCCATCAATGTACTGGGGTTGAAAGGTGGATGCATATAGTTCTGCAAGTATATAGAAGCAAGATTTAGAGATAAGAAAGGTCCACACCTGATTAACTGAAGGCTGGTACAAGCTTTCTCTAGCCCTTCTCCTGCTCCTCTTCCCCAAGAGACCTGCAAAACAAGTTATACCTTCCTCAAACCAAATAAACTATATGAAAGGAGATTATATTCAATGAAACATGAAAACATAATCTGATAAATAACATCATACAATCATAATCAGAGATTCAACCACACATTGAATAATGATTTAGGAAGAAGAAGGACATCACATCTTTATTAATCTTGAAAACAAGTACAAGTATAACTTCTCTTCAAGTTCGACACCTCACGAAACCTTGATCTAGTTCTGCTGCTTCTCTTCTCCAAGGAACTCAGCCTCCAAGCTCTGCAACATGAGGAGAAAACTTCTAGGGCAAAGGTGTGGGCAACGAGAGCTCCAGTTCCTCCAGCATAATGATGCAAAGATTCAAGTCTCCAAGCTAATGGACCTCCCTACCTCTATTTATATGCTTAATGAAGAGTTAGGGTCGAAGACAAAGTAATTACAACTGAAGGAGTCAGTTGCATAACTACCCAAACTACCCAAATTTCAAAATACGTATTTTTTTGACATTTTCAGGAGGTGTACGTGGGTTGTAGAGACAACATTCGCGTACACGAGGAGGTATACATGGGTTTCAAAGTAGAAAGTCACGTATTTAAGGCGTACATGACTATTATATATAGCAACTCATGTACGTACGTGGGTTTCCATAAGGAAAGTCATGTACACATCAAAAACTCATTTTTAGGGTATTTATGGGCATTTTCGGACTTTGGTGTCTTCTGGAAAGTTTTAGCTAACACAGACACCTTTCCAATGGTGTAGAGAAAAGGTTAAATGGAGTTATAGAAATCAATATATGGGTCCTACAAGTTAGGTGTTTTTTCAGTGACTTTCAGTGACTTTCTTGAAGTGTCGTCATGGAAGTGTCGACATGCGACGAAAACATGGGAAAGTGGTCACAGGCAGAGATGTGTCATTTTGAGCTATAACAGATGCCCCCTAATTTATGAGGTTATAGGGGAAGATGATAGCCGAAATACATTATAAAGGAAACAACTGAGTATGGAGAGAGAAGAGAATCCAAGATTCAAAAGGCTTGAACAAAGGTACCTGAAAGAGAGATAAATGTCAGACAAAACTGATCTCTTGGACATTCAAGTCCATATACAAATCATCACCATAAAGATATAGGCGGATCCAACATATGTATAACTGATGAAACTATCATGGTTGCTCAATATGCAAAAAGGCGCCATATCAAATCTAAAGGAGTCATGGCCACAAATGAACAAGGTGGATCCATGCTCAACAATCGATCATAGCCAGAAAAATACAAGGTGGATCTATTTCTCAGCAAAATGTCATATAAAATGTAACAAGGTCTTGCGCAGCTCGGGCAATAGCAAAAAAATTAACAATGCTACTGTCGGTCCAAGGTCTTAAATCCAAATCACCCAAAAGGTACAAATCCTAACCATGCAAATAAAATAGCTGAAGTCGAACATGGAGGAAACCGTTTGATTACTGGTCAATAATGAGAACCATTAACAAATGCGAGGGAAACCACCATTACTGAAAGTGGTCCCCAAAGTACCTAGTACATTCTAACAAGTGTGAATACAAGGACTTGAAGTCGAACACTTGAAGAATCCATTGAGTAGGAAACATTAAGGTATTCCCACTACCCAATAGCGAGGGATATTGCCACTAATGACTGCGATCCCCAAGGTACTATCATAAAACTCTAAATCTCATTCCCAGAGCAATATGTGTTGTAGTTGATAGGAAGAGATCCGTTGGAAGGAAGGCATTAAGGCATCCTTCATCATCCAACACGGGGTAAGTCAAAGACTAATTGAATCTAGAATTTGTACTGAATTTCATGACAAGGACCATCGAAAACATGATGTAATGAACTGATACCAGGGAATGGCTAACACAAAAGGTCAAGGAAACTATAGAATGGCCGACAAAGGTTTAATCCTTGAACAGTGAGCACAACACAAAAGTGACTTAGGCAGCTTTTGACACAAAAGGACCAACAAAACAAATCTGCAATGTAGGAAACATTGACATATTCCCCATATAATTGGAAAAGAGACCAACTAGAGGAGTAAGAAACTCTGAATCGGGATAAGGTCAAAATAATAGGACCCAACTATTGATAGACTCAAAACTGGTGCTTTGTTCAAGGAAACAAGACTTGCTGCCATGATGTAAAAATCATGTGAATGAACTTCCCTTCCCCTATTTCTTGTAAAAGTTTAACAAGTCCAAGAAAGAAAACTCGGGACCATATTCATTTTTGGCAAGCTTGAAGAAAAGACAAAAGAATTCTTGATTAAGCACTGATTTGTGGATTTTATGAGCCCGAACTAGTAGATGCTCATCGATGTTTTCATAGTTTAGAGAGTTTGAAAACTCTAAAGAAGACTCGAGGGGGGTCCCTTTTCATCCAATTTAGTCTCCTAAGGCCGAAAAAGTATAAAAAAAACCATCGAAGAAATCTTTTATCTTCCGAAGAAGTAAGGCGCACCTTTTTCGTACTTAGTCAGGAAGGTTCAAAAAAGGTTAAATTACCACCTGCCCAACAGTCCTTCAAAAGCAGCATATAGCCTGAGTTTTATGAGTGTGAAGGAAGGAAAGATCACTCGAAAAGACCCATTTGACTACGAGAAATGGGGCTTACAACAATAAACTCGATGCTTTGTTCTTTAGGGTTTAATGAGCATGACAAATACATAAAGTACACTCAGAATATTTTTCATGTTTTGGTCCAGAGCACAAAAAAGAGAAAACTAAGCTCATACCGGGGGTTCCTTTTCCATAAATTTAGTCCCTTAGGTTCGAAAAGGTGATAAACCTATGCCTGAGAATACTCTTCTCAGTTCCGAAGAAAAGAGAGTGTTCCTTTCTCGTATTATTCCACATGGTCCGAGAAAGTGATAACCTACCACCAATGTGGATGCCCGTTCACATATTCTTAACGATCCTGAACGGACAAGTTTACTCGGTAGTCAAGTCTATTTTGAGGAGTCAGACCTAGGCTTAAAGAAACTCAATATCTTTCCCGTGAAGTTTTAACGAGTCCAAAAAAGTCAACTCGCGACCTCCTTACTGTTTTTAACGAGCTCGAAGGAGAGAAAAAGAATGCTCTAAATGCGAGGAGACGAGTGTCAGAGGCAAGCGAAACTAGTTCCAAGAGCGAGGAACAAACCTATACATAATGCAAGGAAAGCGAGCAAGATAAAGACACTCAGGAAAAGTCTCCTAAAGGTAAAATGTGTCAAGTTGCAAAGGCAAAATGATACAAGGCTTAGCAACAATGAGAACAAAGATGAGGGCTTATACAACGAGCTAAAAGCGTGGAAGTCGGCATCAGGCTCACAAGCACAAGCAGGACACATGCAAATGTAGTTACAACTTGAACAACAAGAAAAGGCTAGTAAACAGTTGTGAATCCAACTAAAAATCTTATCTCCAAGAAACAACAACATCATAATCATATTCAGAAGAAAATATATGATGCAGGTCACTTTGGCAGAAACACATGTGGCTTTGCTATCTTCTGCAAAAGATGCAGTCAAGGTAGAATCAATGAAAGAGGACTCTATAGTGCCAATATCTGAGGGCTTATAATCAATAAGATCAACCTCAGAAGGAGAGAAAAAATCAACAAGGGATATAGAGTCTGCAGGAATAAACTCAATATCATAGGAGTTGAAAAATTCATAAGAAAAATCAAACTCGTCAGGATCACTGACTTGCTGTTTGAAGGGAGAGTCCAAAAAATCAACAAGACCAACATAAGAAGACCGATCCATGGGAAAATTAGGCTTACTAAGCAAATCAGGGTTAGACTTAGTCACAACTGAACCAACATCCAAAAGAAGGTCAGACTGTATCAAAGACTCTAGGAATACTTCATTCGAAGGAAGGAGATCATCTCAGATAGGACACATGTCTAAAATTTCAAATGGATTAACAAAGTGGAGATTAGGCCCCACAGTCTGTATAGGATGGCTCACCTAGTCAACTGCTGGGACCAAGTCCCAAGAAGGTAAGCATGAAAACAGAGGCTGCTTCTCAATAGCAATTGAACGCAAAGGACATGAGGCCACATAGTTCACCTGTGGCGGGGTAGTGTCTATAGAAACACTGGGAATCAATAAAGGAAAGACCTGGTCTCTAGTTGGGTCAGGAGAAGGATCAAGAAAATCCAACTGATCGCTAGTGATAATTTCTTCGCCATGATTAAAGTACATCACACAAAAAAATGTTGACACCACAGCTTGCATGGCATAGACATAATCATGTCCAAGAAGCATATTGAAGTCCAAGGGGTCTTCTATCACAACGAATTCAACTAAGATGGTCTTCCCACCCAAAGTAACATGTGTTTGAGAAATAATTCCCAAGGATACACAAGTTCTTCTATCAAATGCCAGTAACTGACTAGCAGTCAACACAAGGCTGGGAGATCCCATGCCTCGCCAAGCACGAGCAGACAAAATACTAACTGAGGCTCCTTCATCAACAATACAACGAGCAATCGTGTATGGTTCAACTTTGACCTTTATCTGAAAAGGTGCATCAGAAGGAAGGCACGACTCAAATAGGCTATCCCAATCAAAGGAAGCAATTCGAGAGCTTGGCGGGGGTTGATCTGAAGTGAGTTCAGTGCCCCCTTGTTCAGTAAGTTCTGAACTGGTAGTGAAGAAAATGTGACTAACAGACACTTCACTCTCCAAAGGAAGAGTGGGATTGATCGATACTGAATTCGATTCAACCGCTTCATGAAAGTCACTCTCTAAAGGGTGAGTGGGATTGACCAAAGATGACATAGGTTCAATCACATCGGGATCACTCTCCGAAAGAAGAGTGGGATCAACCAAATCTGAGATTGGTTCAACCACTTGATCAACCAAAGGTTGAGTAGGTTGTTGAGAAACTATAGGTTGTTCAGGAGAAGGAAATTCTTGAGTCTCGGACCACACTCTTCGCACCTCTATGATAGCAGGGCACTGGTGAGTAAGATGATCTCCCTCGCATAGCTTACAAGGGAACTTAAGTTTTCACTTCAAACGGCCAGTCTTCTCAATGGTTTCAACATGACTAGCAGTGGCTAACTGTTTTCTCTCAGCATGACCTACAAAGGCTGATTTTTCCCCCCCAGCATGACAACTAGACGCTGGGTGACTGGGTCCAACCTGACTAAAAGAGGCTGGTTGTTGAAAAACTTGAGAATGTTCAAAATCAGGATGACCATGAAACCAAACTCTTCCCACCTCCATGATAGAAGGGCATTTATAAGTAAGGTGGTCTCCCTCACAAAGCTTACAAGGAAACTTGGGCTTGTGTTTTGAACGGGTAGTATTTTCAACAATGTCAACATGACTTGTAGTGGCTGACAAATTGTCTTAAGCATGAGCCAGAGAGGCTGAGAGACTGCCCCCAGCATGACTTGCAGAGGTTGAGAGACTGGGTCCAACATGACATGCAGAGGTTGGACGGGCACCACCGGCATGAACAACAGAGGCTGAATGGTTAGGATCAACATGCTTTGCAGCAGTTGAGTGTGTGCCCCCAACATGAAATTCAGAGGCTGGGTGGATGGATCCAACATGACTTGCGGAGGTTGGATGGGGAGGTTCAACTTGAACATCAGGGGTTGAACGAGTGCCCTTAGCATGAACTACAGAGGCTAAGTGACTGGATCCAACGTGACCTGAAAAGGTTGGAAGGATCCCACCAGCATGATCAACAGAGGCTGGATGGTGAAGATCAACTTGAATTACAGAGGTTGAGTGCTTAGATCCAACATGACCTGCAAATATTGGATGGGTGCCCCCAACATGAACTGCAGAGGCTGGGTGGTGAGGTTCAACTTGACTTGCAGAGGTTGAAAGGGTGCCCCCTTGCTTATGTGCCTTCTTCCTATTCCTCCTTCTTTTACTCCTTTTAGACTGTCGGTTACTAGTATCAGTACTTTCACTGCATGAGGTAGAAGGAGGAGGAGAATCAACTACAGGTGAAGGGGAAGCAGTGTTTTGATGCCCTTGATATAAGGAGCTTACTTGAGAAGCACCAAGAGCATTCAAGATAGTTGGAGTGGAAAAGAACCACACCGGTAGCCCTAGGGTGAATCTAGGTAGATTTAGCGTGGCCATCAAGGGAACACTAACATTCCCTGTGACAGGAATAGTATAGGGAGTTCCCAAAATGGGGATCTCTTGATTGGTGTTCAAAGGGGTGTTAGACATAGTTTCAAACAAGGAGACAAAGTCCGAGGTCAACAGGAAACCAAAAGTACCAAGCACACACCTGAAGGCAAACTAAGTACAGACAAACCACACAACACTCACTAAAAATTCCCAAAGCTAAACAAACAAACATGTATAAGATACGCTTTCCAAAAGAAAGCTGAGAGACAGTTACTTGGCGTCCCTATAGATGTTCTTAGGCATAAGCGGAGGAATCACCCACTGCCCTCCCACACCTTCTACTGGGGTTACCTTCCAAGACCGTCCAAGGTCAACTAGAAATAGCCTTTTGGTGTACATGTGTATGAACCCTAGATGTCAAAGAGACTAAAGGCTACCTTAACTATATTGACAGTCTGGGGGGACAGTCATAAGCTTGGTTCGTATGCATGGGCAGGGTAGCAAGCCCCGAAACCCTGTCTAAGACAGAATCCCCAGATGCGTAAAAACCTTGGTCTACACTTTGACAAGGAATCAGAGGGTTATATCCTCAGTCCAAGCCTCCACGCGGCCTCATGCTTAGCTCCTATTTGAGAGGAGATTCCCAGATACAATCAACATAGAAAAGGGTTTACCTAGTGATTGGCCAACTACGTCTGAATTTTTATACTTGTGGGGAGTTTAAACTTCCTATCCCACAAGTCTAGCCTGAGCTAGTTGGTGCATGACCCTATAAAACAAATTTTTTTTAAGGGCTATTTTTAGTCAGAGGGTAAATAGCATGAAACTTATGTGGTGTTTTGACTCAAAGTTGAAACAAAATGACTAAGCAAAGAGATATGAAATGCAAAAAACAAAAACTATTCTCTTTTCTTTTTCAAATAGAAAACTTGAAAGCCACAAAAGAACAAATTCTTTTTATTTATCTTTTCAAAAATAATGATATGCAGTGCGTTAAAGACAAAACCCTAATCTACATGCATATTAAACAAGTATATGTTCTTTTTATTTTTCTTTTATAAATGCAAAAGAAAAACTACCTACAAACAAAAGTATGCAGATAACAAGAACAAAGCAAAAGGAACTTTTCTATACAACCACCAAACATACTCTAGAATGCCCTAAAGTCAGTATAAACCCTACTTGAAAGGAAGGCTTGCATAAAAGACAAGTCAACTATTTTGGCACGGTGAAGTGAACCAACAAAAGAATAAGGAAACAAACACCAACAAGCTTATGAACTTAGACAAAGATCACTAACAAAGCCTGACCAGAAACATAAGCCAAAAATTATGCCAAACAAAGGGGGTGTGGGGAAAGAGCAAAGAGAAAACCCTAATGCTATAAAAAGGCTTACCACATAGATAAAGAACAACCAAAAGGGATGGCACTAACTCCCTGCAGTCATGAACCTACAGAGGACACCAAAAGACCTACCAAACAACCCACAACAGTAGAAAGAACCACAAAAAAGAGGAAAAACACTGTTTTAGGGGCACATGCGGGTTGTACTACAGAAAGGTCGCATGTCATATGCGGGTTGACAATACAGCAAGTCGCGTGTACAAGTACACGCGGGTTGTATTACTAACAAGTCGCGCATCGTACGCGGGTTGACAGTATAGAAAGTCACATGTACCAAACCAGACACACCACTGTTCAGTCTACAACTTGCGTATGGGTGGAAAAAATCCCAAAAAGGTCAAAAAATGCCTTAGGAAGGCAGGGGAGATGTTCTATCAGACTGATAAAGTGTTCCTAAGTGGAAAGAAGGACCTGGAACCAATGCAAAAGACTGAAAGAAAGACAGAGAAACCCCAAACATACAAGGCTCTCCCCAGCGGAGTCACCAGTTCTGTTGTAAAGGAAAGTATCCTATGGCTAGGGTTTAAGAGGCCATCAACGTACTGGGGTTAAAAGGTGGATGCATATAGTTCTGCAAGTATATACAAACAAGATTTAGAGATAAGAAAGGTCCACACCTGATTAATTGAAGGATGGTCCAAGCTTTCTCTAGCCCTTCTCCTGCTCCTCTTCCCCAAGAGACCTGCAAAACAATTTATACCTTCCTCAAACCAAATAAACTATGTGAAAGGAGATTATATTCAATGAAACATGAAAACACAATCTAATAAATAACATCATATAATCATAATCATAGATTCAACCTCACATTGAACAATGATTTGGGAAGAAGAAGGACATCACATCTTTATTAATCTTGAAAACAAGTGCAAGTATACCCTCTCTTCAAGTTCGGCACCTCACGAAACCTTGATCTGGTTCTGTTGCTTCTCTTCTCCAAGGAACTTAGCCTCCAAGCTCTGCAACACGAGGAGAAAACTTCTAGGGAAAAGATGTGGGAAAAGAGAGCTCCAATTCCTCCAGCATAATGATGAAAATATTCAAGTATCCAAGCTCATGGACCTCCATACCTCTATTTATATGCTTAATGAAGAGTTAGGGTCGAAGACAAACTGGTTACAACTGAAGGAGTCAATTGCATAACTACCCAAATTTCAAAATGCGTATCTTTTTGACATTTTCAGGAGGCATACGTGGGTTGCAAAGACAATAGTTGCGTACATGAGTAGGTATACGTGGGTTGCAATGCATAAAGTCATGTATTTAAGGCGTATGCGACTATTATATATAGCAACTCGCGTACATACGTGGGTTTCCTTACGGAAAGTCATGTACACATTAAAAACTCATTTTTAGGGTATTTTTGGGCATTTTCAGACTTTGGTTTCTTCTGGAAAGTCTTATCTAACACATATACCTTTCCAACAGTGCAAAGCTGAGGTCAAATGGAGTTACAAAACTCAAGATATGGGTCCTCCAAGTTAGGTGTTCTTTCAGTGACTTTCAGTGACTTTCTTGAAGTGTCATCATGAAAGTGTTGACATGCGACGAAAACATGGGAAAGTGGTCACAGGAAGAGATGTGTCATTTTGAGCCATAACAAGGTAGGGTATGTACACCTTTGTAGACTTTACCAGTTACATCGTTGCATAAAGGGGGTCCCTTGTCCCACAAACAAGATGGTCTCATACACCAAACTGGCGTTTGTCTTCATTGTGACCTTTTTTTAATGGTGGTTCACCGTTGTCAAGGGCTACATCCACCGGGAGAATGGAAACACCTACTATTCTAGAGAATCAAGGTTCATCCATAATTACATAATCCACTCAATCATTACACAGTCAATACAAAGGGGCTCAACAAGTGCATCATGCCACTTACAAGAATTGAACCTAGGTGATGAGGGTAACAACCATTCCTCCCAACCTCCCAAGCTACACCTTAAAAATAGATTATTATTATTATTAAAATATTAATTAATATAAACATATTATGTTCATTAGCTTGAGTGGTTTTGTATTCATTAGCCCAATGAGTTAGATCAAGTGGTTGAGTGCTATGAATTGCAAGGAAGAGTTCACAAGATCAAGTCTTTGGTTTGGTTGTCTTTATGAATATTGTGGATTTCACTCAATCCCCCCATGCAACCAAATGGTTTACCCCAAATATCATCCGCCAAATTAAGGTAAGTGCCTAGAGAGTTTCCAATTATGTGCATTTCATTGAAAAAAAAATTATGTTCATTATTTAGAAATTGATATCCAATTTGTGATGTGGAAAAACTTTATTAATGGAAAAAATATAATTACATTGAAATTTGATGTCCTATGTTTAACAAAAAAAACAAAATGAATAACATGTCTTTTTTTCATAATGCCCAATCATGAATCATCAATTTTTTCAAACCAAATTGAAATTAAATTTACCATTTTGGAACCAGGGATGATTTTAAGGAACCATACTTAATTAAAAGTGTATAGATGTTGGCGAATATTACCAATTCTTATAACGCCAAAGATAAAATGATTGGCGATATTTTTCAAAAAATATTTTAATTTCCAAGGATTTTATATCGTTTATATAATAATTTGGCAATTTTTAGGGTGAAAACATTTTACCCCATCAAAATTTGGTGAAACGGGGCTTCAAAAAATCCAAAATGGAAAATCTTTTTTGGGAGAAAAACATGGAAAAATAGCCCACTGGGCTAAAATTTGCCCCTAAAATTATCCCTATTTGGAACCATGTTATGCTTAGTGTGCGCCTTGCTGGAATTGAGCTTTTCATTCTCTTATGAAGTTATGGAGAACTTGAAATAAGAATGGATTGGTATTTGGTATAAATAAACAAGAGACTAACTCATTAGTTCATATTGCCAAGATCTAATAACTATGAGTACATATTATCCTCTCGCCAATACTTTCTTTTATAAGAGAAAAACACTATTAAAGTATATATATCATTAATGTAAATCAATATATATCTATTTTAACTTTAGAATAAAAAAACATTAAAAGGGATAAAAAATGATTGAGATGGAAATCTCACAATTCTGAAAAGATATCGAGTTAAGAAAGATAAATGTCAATGTGTATATATATGTTTTAATATCATGCAAATCATTGTTATAATGTGGGATGATTAAATAATAAGAGTGGTATCAAACATAATTGTCTAAGATTCTTCTTGTTGGGATTTTTCCATTACACCCCTAAGAAGGATCTTATGATCCCCACTAGGGGCATAATGGTGGGGGAGCAAAGGGCCCATTGGAGTACTAATAGTGGAGACTATTCAATGTAAAGTGGACTAGGTCTACTATGTTTGTTATTAATAAATAAGGTCCACTATGATTATTAATATTAAATAACATATCTCAAGCATCGGTTCTCGCTCTTTCCTTTCAGTCCTTAAGCTTTTCTTTGTGGCTTTCATGCCCTGTCTCAGGAGTAGGGGTCGCTTCCATCGAGCGAGATCTCTTCCTTCATGGATGAACAATTCCTAAGGGGAATTTGCGATGAAGATATGGAAACAATAACCTAACTTAAGTCTTCAAATGGAAATTTCCTCTAAATTCTTGTTCAATCAAATTTCCTTCTTGCATTAAAATGGATTGTTTTGAAAGATTGTTTTCTTTGGACATGATTTCCTTGTAGATATGTGCAAAGGATACTTCCTCAATGTTCATTTTTAACTCTAAACTTTTTGTCATTATGGGATCTAGGAATAGATTTGTCAATTAATTTTTTCGATTGCTCAATCCATCAAAAGTTTTCAATCCCCTAGCACTCATACCTTGCTTACACATTTATCAACAAATACTTTTGTTAGTATCCACAATGCATAGCACTCCTATTTTTTAAAATGAAATAATGATCAGTATTTTTATAAAAATGCATCTGCTAGACCACACATACCTAAGTTACCTTGTGAAGTACTTTGATAAACCTAAACAATGAGAAACAAAATATAAAATATAATAATTAACTATGCCTCACATAAACATTACATAGAGATTTACCCTAGAAACCCAAAATCAGGAAAACCAACATTCCTTAGAGTTTCTCCACTCTCTATCTCATTGTATTATATATTTTATGTTTACAATACACTATTATAACATCCAAAACCTTGATCCAGGTTTCACAACGCCAATTCCTTAACCAGAATTAGTTTATAAAGGGCCACAAAACTATGAGCCGAAAACAACTCAAAACATACAAAAAATGCACCCAACAAAATCCTTTTAGGGCATTGATCCCTTTCACCTTTCTAGACAAGGGGGTTGATTATTCCCCCAAACCTCACTTTCTCTAGGGACCTACAAAGACTACAACACATCTCAAACATTTTCCCACTTGTTGTATTATTTGAAATCAGGGGTCAAAGGGGAAGCATCCATGAAATTAGATACAAAGGGAAGAAATGCTCATTTATTCTCAACCCAAGATAACATTTTAGCACTAACAAAATTTGTCAATGAATTTGAAACATTGCCGTATCAAAATTCTCCAACAACACTTTGTTTTTTTATGTGGTTCACGACACGAAGATCGATGCTCGCTACATCCAAGGAAAACCCCCTCGATATTATGTGAGGAATGTGGTAAGGACATATATTATTGCTAGAAAGGTGGCTCAATAACAACATTAAATATGCCAATTTAAGAGCTCAACATATCACTTACAAGGATTGAACCTGTGTGGGGAGGGTAACAACAATTCCTCCTAACCACCCAAGCTATTTCCAATGGACATTCAATAATACTTTGTGCTTCTCAACCACGTCTCTAACAAAATGGTATTGAACATTAATATGCTTTGTCTTGGAATGATAAGCAAGGTTATTTGCGAGAAAAAAATGCGCTTGAGTTGTTACAACCAATTTTCACTAATTTTTGAACAAAACCAATACCTAAACACAATATTCACAACCATATGACTTCCTTACTTCCATGAGTGGTTTCCACATATTTTTCTTTTGTAGTTGAAAATTAAACTACACCTTGCCTCTTACTCATCCAACTGATTACTCCACCAAAAGAGTTAAAAACATAACCACTTCTAGATCTCATGTGGTCGAAATCTCCAGTCTAGTTTGCATCAACAAAACCTTGTATATCTATCTCCTTGCAAGGTTAAGTCTTCCTTAGTAGCAGATTGCATAATTTTAAGTACCACGCAAATATATGAAGAGCCTCTACTGTTATATTATTTTTCTTCCTTGGTTTTGACATACATATGCTCAAAACTCCCACTACATAGGCAATGTTTGGTCTAGTATAGACCATAGGGAACACATGACATGCCTTCTACCTCTTCTTAAGTATTAGGACACTGATTTGCATATAATTGTGCACATAAAATAACAAGGATATTTATCGATTTACATTCCTACATATTAAATCTATGCAATATTGTCTCAATATAATTCCTCCGACTTAACCAAAGTCTTTTATTGGCCAGATCTCATTTTATTTTCATGCCTAAAATAAAATTTGCAACACCAAGATATATCAAACTTAGAAGACAATTGGTCTTTAACATCCTTGATGATTTCCTTGTTATTTGTAATCAACAACATATCATCAACATACAAGACCACATAAATAAAATAATTGTTGGCACAATCTTAACAAAACCGAGGTTCACACAACATCATACCTACAAAAACCAAGATACCGACCTGAAAGAGGTTTAACCCTTTCGAAAAAAACTACATATCATGTGAAGTCTCACCTGAGGCACCTATGGGAGCTACATGAACAAGGTTCTCACAGTAATGAAAGGGAACTTCACCATACAAAACTACAACAGGACTAACTTTGATAGATCAGAGACTGTGACGGAGATCCATTGATTTATCCACGACATTAACCAACTTCATAACAACATAATAATCCATTATAGTAGTATTTAATCCAATCATACATTCACATTTATTTATTAATAAACAACAATAATTCATCACACAAACATTGTGCACAATAGACACCAGGATTTTAATGTGGAAACCCAATATGGGAAAAACCACAAACGTGCTCGTTAATATAGAATATTCACAAATCGAATGATTTGTGTCTTTCACACAACTTACATACAGTTCTCCAAAAATTCATCACAACAGATCTGTGCACACAACCTACAGATCAATCCTCATACTTTCAACTCTAGCTCAACTTGTACTTCGACAAAAACAACACAAAGCTCTTCAACATGATAAACAAAGGTTTCTTTTATTCTCCAAAGCCAGCTAACCCCAAAAATCACTACCCATTACATATATATAGGCTCTAATGGCCATTTTACAACCCACACCTATTATCTGATCCCATAAATGTAAGTGGACACATTTCCTAACCGTCTAACTAACCTTTCAATTGGACTTCGTAAAAAAAAGTGGTTTTCCTTTGTCTTTGCTTGAAACTTCGGAGCTGACCACTTTCGTGACCATTCTGTCACAACTCCATTCACACTTCGATTGGAAGTTCAAAATTGGTGCCTAAAATATCCAAAACATACCTAGGGATATAAGGCCCCAACACTCACATGTGGCTCATCTCAAGCCACTTTACATTGAAGATGCTAGCATGCACAAATTCAACTAGAAGTCTTGCTAGACTTTCCTTACATGTTCAAAACATTTTTGCACATCTTCCTTCAGCTTACTGACTTTGTCAACAAACTTAGAAGTGAGGTGTTCTAAACTACACACCTTAGTAACTAACGAATCCTGCTTAATCGCCTAGTGTTCTGGGCAGGTGGCCTTCGAAAATCGCTGAGCTTCTGTTTGCTACAAATATCCACAATTTGTTTATCTGTTGCTACAACTATACCTTATTTTTCACAGTCTTCCTCATCCTCTCGACTAGTGGTAGAGTCTTGAGCGAGCTCCATATATTACCCATATTTTCCTCAACTGCATTAAGTTTATCAGTAATTTCTTGTAGCTCTACATCCTCGAACAAGGATCCCCAAGTCTAAGATACATCCCCATAGACCTTTGCAAAAAAGGCCTCAACTTGCTTAATCTCTTGAATAACCTCTTGAACTTGCTTCTGTAGTTTTTCAAGCACTTCAGAAGGGGTGTTGGGAAATAACTTAGCTTCCAACTCTTCAATCTTTTATCGGAAGCTAGTAATGACTTCTCCTAACTATAGTATTTTGGCCTCTCGAACCATCTCTGACACAATTGCTGCTTTCGAGATTCCATGATAGGAAGCTTCAATAACATCTTCCAACCTCTTCATGTCTTGTCGTAGCTGATCTTTTTTCTATTGAAGTGCCACTAACTCTGTTTCCAGAGCAATAGTCTGGTTTTTGAACCTGTTCATTTTTCATACACTGACTTTTCCTGTGCCTTGATTTCTTCCACAACCTTTTCTTAAATGTTATGCAACATAAAAATCGACAAAACAAACATGTCTATGTTAATAAAACCCATATTGTGTATTGTGACAATCATTTCGCCATTACCAAGGTTTAGTGCATTAGTTACTATATGAACTTTGTGCTCCTTTGTTGAAGTTGTAACTTCTACAAGTCTATTGTCAGATGGCCCATCCTTTCACTGCGTCAGTCCTTTCTTCTTGTCTGCGAAACAAACTTCCTTCACATGTTTGTATAGGACCAAAAGAAGGCTAGTGATAGTGCTAAAAAGATTTGTATTTTGTTCATTTGTCTTATTTCAATTTTCCTCTGCAACTTTTGACATCATGTCAGATAACAGGTTGTAATCATCACCAGTTAGCCCTGCCAGAGTAATGTCTTTGACAATCTTCTACTTCTTCCCTGCTTTCTTTGCAACTTCATTGCTTTTAGTTTTCCCCCCAAATCCAGGTCCATGGGTTTGGCACTAGATTTATGGTCATTGTCATGGTATGAATTGGGCGGGTTCTCTTCATCTTGTTTCCCAATCTGGTGTGCGCCAGAGGTACCTTCTTGTTAGGATTCTTCTTCAACAAATATTTGATCTACAATAGGTTCCTTCCATTCTGTTGGCCATTCTCAAATAATTGCATTGATGTCTTCCTCTATCATTCTGAATGAAAATGTTAGCCATTGGTTTTGTGGGTCCCATCATGACTGAATTTAAATATGATGGGCCCTCGTGGTAAATCTCATGATGTTTCTATAACGATCCATGGTGGAAGCTTCTACCTACAAAATCTTATGGATGCGATGTCGCAATCCTCCGACATGCATATAAAAATCTACATTGTTATCCAATTGTCTCCGTCGATTATCATCGAACCATAGGTTCTGATAGAGAGCCCCTCGACAAGGGACATTGACATCCATACCTTGATAATTTGGTGGTTCATCCCATGCAACAAAACAAATCAAAATTAGTAGCGAAGAATACGTAAATGTATTACCTTTTATTGGGCATCATGAGCATCATCCAAAATATCATTCAACAGAAATGTTGCCTAGTTCATTTGGACTCCTACAACACATTGTTTTGTCGCAGCTATAACGCATGTAGTACTCTGGTTTGGACACATCTTCCTCAAAATTATGATAGACAATGCCTTCGCTGCAAACCTAACACCCATATCACTAATGGAGGCTATGTCGAACCCCATACCATGCCTTGTCAAACTATATTTGTCCTTCATCCTCATGGACAAGTGTTTGTCTTGTTCCTGTCCCACAAATAACTGCGCGAGTCGACCCCAGCCTTAGGAAACCATATAATGCTAGCAATGAAGTTGATGTCGACAGAAACCTTGGTGTCCAACCATAGACACCCATCATGGAATCAGACCAGTAATTGCTTGACACAAGCATTAACTACTGCAATCTAGCCAAAGTGAGGTAAATGCATGTCACGTCCCCACCCTTCTACCAGAGAGAGGACGCGACTATGCTGCTATCAATCCGGGCAATCTAAGCCCCATAACGTAATATAAAATGCATTGAACTTAAAAACATACACATGTTTGTAAAACATTCAATATACAACATAAGTAATTACATTTCATATTCAACACATTAGACATGTTCATCATATTTCATCAAGCAAATACAAATGCAGAGATTAACACAAGAGATACTTATCTTGAAAGAATCTTGTCCCACAACCAGCTATAACCCTGTGACGTTCCACCCAACCATAGGCCAGTGTGCTCATCAATCTCTCAGCAACATTGCCACCCCTGAGCTGGGCATGATTCCCAGAAGGAATAAGGGAACACTAGCAGGCTCACACATAGCCAAAGGTATATCAAAATTCAGCCACGCCAAACATAGTTGGGTTTATTAGGCTGCTAGGGAGGTGGAAGGATGAATTTCACTGCCACCAGATTTGGCTTGACTTCTAAACATATACACACCCAACACAAGGAAGCATCCCCTTCTCTGCTACACGGTCCCTCAAGCTATGCCTTCCATTCCAGTGCTATTCAGGGTGTGCAAAGAAGAAAACTAGCCCCTCTAGATCTATCTATGAGGTTCCTTCCTACACTAGGTTTATCAATATAGTTCAGACCCAATTCCACTCCAAACTAGTTCAGACCAAAACAAAATATGCACCCACAACAAGATACAAGTTTTGGGATTGATGAAAAGTGGTTTTGGCAACAAATCAAATTGGTAAAATGAGGAAATCGACCCCTGGGTGAGCAATTCGAACTCATCAACTATTCTAGGTGTTTTATAAGCCAAAATGACTGTTATGAACCCCAAAATCATGAATCCTTGATGGCCATTTTCTCAACAACACAAAAACGAATTTCCTAGGCATGGAAAATGAGGAAATCGGCAGGAAAACGTGAAGAAGACAACCCAATCCCTGGGCATTACAAAAATGACCTCCCATCCATGGGAAAAATGAAGTAAATAACCAAAAATGTGAATGAATACACACAGGAAGCTCTAGATGTCTGAGAGATCTCACGTGAATGAGAGAATGGGTGAGGAAAAATGAAAACGTGAATGCATGCTAGAATGGGCAGACGTTTTTGGGTTTTTACTTTCCCAAGGAGTCAAAATGTGTTTTTCCATACTCTTCCCATTCCCATGTAATAACTACCTCAACCAATTTCTGGCAGAATTAAATGATTGGCACAAGAAGACAAAATGGGTGGTTGACATTTTTGATGGGTTCTCCCTTTGGCATTTGACTTTTCCCGATTGGCTCAAAGGTTTGAATACCCCCCTTATCCTTAGGAAATCATGCCCCCATATATTTAATGTTGCATTGACACAGCTGGTTGTGGGTATTTTAATTAAATTGCATATTTACATGATGCCCAAAATTATAATGTGCCTAGCTAGCATGAGTTACCATCGACAATGATTTTAATCACCGAAACATAAAACGCTAAATTGATGGTGGGGATTTTGCCTTTAGCTCCACACCATGATTAAATACAATATTTACATCATATACATTTTTAATGCAAACGAGATCAAAATCGGGGTGTTACAATGCATCAATGATAAAATGTCGAACCTCGGTAGCTCTTGAGCCCATTCCATTTGGACCAACTCAATTGGCCCGCTTTCTATAGTTCACACCTTCTCCATATACTGATTTGTCTTAAATTTAGGGCACTTGTTCAAATTATGGTTAATAAATGACAACTTCCATAGATTAGGTAAAAATTTTCCTGTCACCTGAACACCCTTTGGAATAATAAGTTCGACCAGTGTATACTTAGCA
Organism: Pseudotsuga menziesii; assembly: GCA_001517045.1. Classification (NCBI taxonomy): domain Eukaryota; kingdom Viridiplantae; phylum Streptophyta; class Pinopsida; order Pinales; family Pinaceae; genus Pseudotsuga; species Pseudotsuga menziesii. The sequence continues at coordinate 548,521 of LPNX010528348.1, forward strand.
TTCTTATTAATTGGAACATAAGGGGCATCCATCTTTCGTGGTGGAAGATACCCCAACAACATCATCACAGATCCTGATCCCAAAGATTCAACATCATGGGTAGCCTTTGTTTGTCCTTCTGGGTTTTTCGAGCGACTCTCGGTCCTCTTCTTTCTTGATATATTTGTTGGTACTTGCATTGAAGCAAATTCAGGATGTTCTTTGATAATAGGAATAGTAGGCGGGGCTTCTACAACATATCCTTGGATAGTTCTGGCGCTAGACAAATCTATTTCCATAGTTGTAATTCACAAAGTTCATAACTCGGCTCCGAGAAACTATCATAGATCTAGCTTTCTCTGCACTCTTCAACTGTTCGCATAATAATTTCGAATGAATAATGATTTTCCTTTTTAAATTGGTTATCGCATGATGTTATCCTATCTGATCACATGCTCAATGAATATGACTAGATCTTGGCAATGATTATGAAGGTGGTAGTAAATCTTTTCACACACTGAAGTCTTTTTGGTTATTTATGACAATCTTCCACTAATGCTGCCACTATTTACACAAAGGTATTTAATGCACATTAATTGCAGACTTGACGGATCAACAAGTCACAAAACTAGTCCGTGACACAATACCAGCCCCGACAGATCATGGACTTCAACAACATGGCTAGTACTCTACCTAATAAGTGAATTACTTTGACAGACCTACCTCATAACGACTTTGACATATATACACTACTGCGACACACAATATTTCAACCAACATAGATATATACAAGGCTTTGGTGCATTGAAAAAGGTGGGGTTTCTAAAAGTTTTTTTTTAACTCCTATGTACAAATTCAGCCGAGGGAAATACAACTTTCCCTATAAGGTTTTAACAGAATCCCATTCACTAATCCTTCTAGGGGTGACCCATGTAACTTCTGGAAGTGCTTCTTCTTAATATGTCTGGTTGTAGTGTCAAATTTTGTTGGAGATCTGACTTGGTGAAGGTGTCCCCTATGTTGGAGAGAAGTAAATTGGACTGACAAGTCTCATTGACCACATCAACACTTGTACCATGATATAGAAGGCTATACTATAGGAAGAAAGGGTGCATATGTTTAAACATATGTTAGATATGATACCAATAAATTGGTATATGTCATTGGATCTATGGTGAGGAACTACAAAATGGGATGAGCTCACTAGTAGCTTAAAGCAGGCCTTTAGTTATGCAGATGAAAATCCATCGATCGATGCATCTCTTGAAGTGATTAAAGCCAAATTTTATGAAGATATTCTAGTTCTAGTCTTGAGTCTCCACAGTGGACTGTGATTGTCCCAAATCTGATAGAGTGTTACAACATATCGGGAGAGCCTGAGGATGATGACCCTAGAGATATAGATATTCCAGAATCAGAGGGAAGCCGACTAATGGAAGGACCTAGTATGTCATCTGAGAAATCCTTGAAGCCATTGATGATTAAGAAGGTAAATATTCATTCCTCTGAAAATCCAAAGTTTGCAAACATTGATGATTATTGGGATGATGAGATTGTCAGGAAAATTACTGGTTTGATGCATGAAATTCAGGGCTTGTTCCCGAAATTTTTTTCTGAGATGAAGGGAATTGTTGGATACTTAGGTGAGATGAAGATTCCATTAAAACCATACGCTAAGCCCATCAAGGAAATGCTGTATAGGTTGAATCCAATGTATAAATAAAAGGTCAAAGAAGAGCTCAACTATCACGTCCCCATCCCTCCGACCGACGAAGAGGACGCGACCAACACCAATCACTTAATTGAGCAAACAACCCCATGAACATAAACAGGAAAAATGATGATATTAAAAGCTTAAACAACATGCATAACAGAGTACATAAAACATCATACAAGATGCATAATTCCTCAATCATTCAGCGGAAGCAAACATATTCATAAACCAGCATTCAGCATGTTCATCATAACTCATTAAACATCAATATAATTGTAGAGATGGAATAGCAATGGTACTTATCTTTTGATGAAGAATCCCGCAACCAACTACGTCGCTGCAACGTTCCACCCAACCATAGGCCAACTTGCTCATCAATCTCTCAGCGATGCTGCCACCCCCAAGTTGGGCATGATTCCTCCAAGGATAAGGGTCAATGCAAGCTTACACATAGCCAAGGGAAACACTCAACAAACCAACATAGCTGGGTTTATCAGGCCATCAATAGACCGGCCAAGCCATCACAGTCCAAAGACCAACCACTGCTTACATGCAGCAAAACCATCCCTTCACAGCCCTGTGAAGAAGCAAAGGCAACCGGGGATAATCCCAAACAAAAGATGAGCACAGCTCAAACCCATAAGGCGACATAGAGTTGTTCTTGGTATTGACGTGGCCAAAACAACTCAGACAGTCTCAAACGAAAGAGAAGTCAAACTCTAACAATCCGCAGCAGCCCAACTTCATAGTGAATGAGGGAAACATCACACAGTCCACAAAACAGAGGAGAAGCCAATTCCCAGCGTGAACAAAGGAAAAATCAACCAACGGATTGGAAATCCACGGCGGCTAAAAGCGAACTTGAACACCACAGCCAACAAAACACAGGGAAGACAACAGTCCCAAAATGAATCCAGTGAGCATAGCTAACAACATGGAAAAACGCACACTCAGTCCATAATTGAAGGAGAAATTGGACTCACCACCACATCCGAAAATCATGGGAAGAACAACAACAACCCAAAACATGGGTGAAATCAACCGCAAGCCACATACATAGCAGAAATTCATGCCCACAAGGCTGCTCTCCCAGCTCCCTGCATGCGCAAAACCAGAGAGGAAACCCCCGACTAGCGCATGAGGAAGACAGAACCGACCCCTGCGTGAGGAAGATGAACAGACCACTTCCTCAGCACACGGATGAACAGGAAATCCCCAAAGAAATACGAATAGACCACAGAGAACCTGTGTAATGGAGAGTGCGTGAGGGAGAACAGACAGTTGTGTGGCACCAACCGACCATGGGAGAATGGGGAATCATGGAAGAAAGGAGTGGATGCAGTCGTGGGTGGAGTGGGCGCGTGGGCAAGGGACTGACAGTCCTGCCAACCCACTCCCAAAAGCAATAACTGCCTCAACCACCAGCCATAACTGCCCCCAACAACAAAACCAAGTCATTGAAGAGGTTGGTGAAATGAGAAAGGTGGAAAAACAAACAAGGTGGCAACACATGGGTTTTTCCCCCATAAACCAAGGTTTGACATCCCCCACCCCTTATCCTTTGGAACCATGCCCTTTTCATTCAACGTTGCACTGCCGTAGCTGGTTGTGGTTTTAGTTTTAATTGATGTGTGTATTTACATGATGCCGAATTATAATGTGCCAAATGGCATGATAAACCATTGGCAACTATCCCGATTGCCGAAACACACACACAACCAAATCGATGGTGGGGCTTTTTCCTTGAGCTCCTCACCATGATTAATTACAATATATACATCATGCAAATAGGGTCAAAACCGGGGACATTGCATTCCCCTCCCCCTTGGAGTAACACCGTCCTCGATGTTCCATTACATATATATACAATACATATATAATTGCACATCAAAATTTCAAAATTGCAGATCTGTCCCACGTTCAATCATTTATGTTGAACGTTCAAGACCAAGCCCCTCGGCTTCCATGGACTTCTCCTGCTGGTTCTCAGCTTCCAGCTGATCCCAAAGTCTAGGAACTTTATGGCTATTGCCCTCATCATGTTCCCTCATCGGACAGTCCCGGCGTAAATGATGTCCTCCGCATCTCCAGCATTTCACTGGCTGCTTCATCTTTACCTGCTCAATTTCCTTTGAGTCTTCATGCCTGGACCGTTTCCTATCGGGTCACTTGGACAATTGTCCCATTGCTGATCCACCTTCCTTTCCTTTACCGATTGCTCCCAGAAGGCTTTTCACCTCCCTTTGCAAACCAATAGAGTCTTGCAAAATCTGGTGGTTCATCTCATTCTGCCTTCTCTGTATCTTGAGCATCTCCCCAAGATTCTCTCGGGTCTTGGAAATCATTTGAAGGAGACTTCCAGCTAAGTCCAACAACTTTTGATCTGCTGCCATATTCAATGTGCACCACCTGGTTTCACTTTTCTCACCTG
>LPNX010528348.1:552774-564410 GCA_001517045.1 Pseudotsuga menziesii
TGTCCACATGCACCTCTAGGATGCTCTCATAGTCCTCGCCTCCAACGATACCTATATCCAAACATTGAATAAATTCACATGTTTAGTTTATTCTCATTAGCTTTATCTCTAGAACAAGAGCTTAAAACATCATGCCCAAATCATATACACATGTATATTCATAAGCAAAATAATCCAATACTTATTTGTATTGTGCATTTCCTCGTTCGTCCACAGGATCCTGCTTCGCTTTGCAAGCCTTGGGATCGCCTATGGACTTAGATGTTAGGTCAGCACGCCGGCTGCTCCACAACATCAATTTATTTTTAAATGTCCAGCCAGTACATCCTTATGTCGACTGGGCTTGGAACTTTATCATGACCGTTTCCAGATCTAGGATCTACTATGGATCCTCAGGCATATCACAGCCCATCATACACTTATATCAACAATAACACATACACTTATACCAACCATACACTTATACCACCATACACTTATATCAACAATAACACATACACTTATACCAACCATACACTTATACCACCATACACTTATATCAACAATACGCTTATACCAACATACACTTATACCAACCATTTACATTTACCTTTACCTTTACCTTTAGCCTGTTAACACAAGCAACACAAGCAATACAAGCGAACTCATCAGTGTTATTGCTCTAAAAACTACAATCACATTTCATATCATTCACTATCAAGTATTGAGACACTAGGAGTACGTCCACTCCCTAGAGTGTAATCAATATTGAAAACCCTTTCATGATCCAACATCGGAAAAGTGTGCACCCATTCCCGGTGTGTGCCATGCAGGCCCTATGCATACTCAAGCAATCAGTCATAATGGATATTAAATCAAAACATGTTCTGCATATGGAATTTAATAATTAAACATGCATATTCTTAGCAAGGGTCACAGAACACTTATCCATTTGCCGTCGCAGTATGCCTTTGTTAAGGAGGAAGGGAGGCTCCTTCCCTGAGTTAAAAGTCCCTCAGTTTTCCATCCCAACTCCTTTTTACATTTCATATTCACACATGTCTTACCGACATACTTTATACCATCTCACTCATGTTACTACCGAACATGCAGTGCAGATGAGACATTTCCAAAATGTCCAATGGCGTTTCATCCGAAACCCATTTCCAAGGGAAAACCTTCCCATGAAGTTTGGCTCTTGCAGGTCATCACACATGATCTTCCTGCGGTGTGTATCCCGGACACATTCATCAAATAGCCAAACAGTCAATCATTACCTAATAATACAATCCAATTGATCGTTCCATAACCAAGCAATGACATTGGTAATCAAATTCAATAAGAATTTGCAATTCTGTCTACTGCAGAAATTGACTTGTTTAATTATGGGTTTCTTGTAAGCAGCACTACTATGCCCATTATAACTTTATGCTTACTATCGTAACATGATTACCCACTTACCATGCATCCCTCCTGACACAATCTTATACAAGCCAACAATGATTAGTAGTCATTAGCAATTCCTTAAATTTGAAATTCACAATTCAAATTTAACAACCAACTAATTTCACAACCATGAGACTCTTCTCATAAAGTTTGGCTCTTTTACATGGTAGATTCTGGCATTGGTCAGGGTCTTACCTCTCACTGCCATGCCCGAAATAATCTACCTGAAACATGAGCTTCAACATCCAAACACAATATTATGCAATCCAGTAGTGACTAGTAGTTGTCAACAATTCCTTAAATTTGAAATTCACAATTCAAATTTAATAAGCTCTTTCACATGGTAGATTCTGGCATTGGTCAGGGTCTTACCTCTCACCGCCATGCCCGAAATAATCTACCCGAAACATGAGCTTCAATCAACCAAACACTTGGTAAGTGATGCATATAACCTTTTCATTGCTACAACCATCACTGAAGCATTTTCAGAATATAACATTCAAATACTTCCAGCTGTTAGTCACATCAATATTACCAAAACTCATTTAATTCATGCAATCATTATCGTATTAACATTTGCAAGGCATAGTCACATCATTCATGCAATTAAATGAAATGTTTGGATACTCCTTACTTCACATGCGTATCATTCATACCACCTTGCTCTTCAATAGAGCATTTCTGGCAGCCAACTGATCATGACTATCCTGCATTCATAACAACCTCTGAAATGATTCCTGAATTATCATCAATTCACCATTTTAGTCATTAGTTAGTCCGCATATCACATGCATTCATGCAATACATCACAACATTGCACCTACACTTATGCAATCAGTCATTCACACCCTTCATAGGCATACATCCATTGCATAACTACAAGGTTCATAAAATCTTTCCAATGCCTATCCATTCATGCTATCTTGCATTCAATATACCGTGCATGGCCTAGCCATGACTAATTCATATAGGATGCATTATTATAATAAATATCATCAACATATATAGGCATGACACCTTTTTATATTCCAACATCCACATGGTATGAGGTCTCTTACCTTTACCACTCCATGGAATTTGTCATAAGAAAACTCTTACCTGCATGGGTCTTACTTACACCCTTGACATGACCAATTTGATTGGTCCTTTGCAGGAGATTGCAGCATTTGCTCACCAACTTTTATCCTGGACTTGTTGCTTTATCCCTTTCTCCAGAGGGTTGCTGGTCACATTCCATCAGCATCAGCAACATATTCAGCTAGGTCCATGTCGTCGTTGGTTTTTTCCACTAATGCCAACATCAAGCAATGATTATCATTAGTGGTTCATTATAAACGTAAAATCTTTAATATACTATGTATACGATACATATCCTTATGCATTTCAAGGATGAAACTCAGGAATGTAGTTATAATCAACAAGATAGAGTTTTAAGAAAAACTTCCCTTTCAAATCCCTCATCCTGGCATGTAACTCCTTGTCCACACAATAGCTGGTTGACTTCACAGTCCTTGCTACTTCTGGCATGCAATTTTCCAGATTTTTCCATTTGATAGTAGCGGCCATCACTAGCACTTTGCTACTTCATGCTCGGATTCTAGTGTCTTACCTTTGTTCCCCACTAGATAATCTTTCCAACGCCTATCCACATGCTTCATTCCGACCTCGAATGTGAAAACCATGCCACTTCTAAGAGTGAATATTTTCACCAAATCTCAGGCAAAACACACAACTGTATTTTGGGTCCAGGATGCTAACTTCAGCCACCTCATTTCTGATACACCATTCATCTTTTATGAATTTTGGGTTTAACTAATTTTCCCAAAACATAGAATTTTATTTTCACAAGGACGACTGTCTTAAGGGACGACGGGGGTCAAGGGGGCTTGCCCCCTTGTGGGGGCAGCGCCCTCGTTTTTTTGTTGTTGTAAATCTTTGGTTTTTGCACAATCTGGCACATTAGATCGCTGCCACTTTCTTAATTTTCAACCCTGAAAATCCACTGAAAAACCACTGAAAATTCCTCCGAAAAACAACTGAATTTTCCTTTGTTCAATCGGGTCTCTTTCCCAATTATTCTTCCACAGAATTGGCTCTCAAACCATTTTCTCTTCCACAGAATCGGCTCTCAAACCATTTTCTCTTCCGTAGAATCGGCTCTCGGACCCACTAATCGTTTCGACGTTTCGGCGGTCTCTCTCATCGGAATACTTAACACTTTGGCTTTTGCAACGGTGGAACATGAAACGCTATCTTCTTCTGATCTTGGCGTCGGCATTCAGAGGTCTTCCTGATCAGAAGACTTAGTGCTTTCGCTTCCGCAACGATGGCTCACGAAACACTTTCTCTTCCGATTGGCCGCTTTTTTTTCTTCAAGAAATTTTAACCTCAGGCGTCGGCGGTCTTTGCACTTCGGAAAGCTTAGCGCTTTCGCTTCCGTAATGGCGGAACGTGAAACGCTTTCGCCTCCGCAACGGTGGAAGAACCAAGACTTTCTTCTTCCGATGGCCGGTGACTTTCCATACTTAGAAAATTTTTGAACTTAGTTTTCTTGCGGCGTCGGCAGTCGAAAAACTTACCCATCGAGTGACTAGCCGTTTCTCCATCCACAACGACAGAACGCAGAATCCTCTGGGAATTAGTGCTTTTGGGTGCCGCAATGGTGGGCGCACGAGCGCTTTTTCCTTCAGTAGTCAACGGTTTCGAGCCTTAAACCTTCTTTGACGGCATCGGCGATTGGAGGACTTTTCCGTCGGGCGTCTAGTCACTTCTTCATTCGCAACGGCGGACGCTTGATCCACTAATTCCCTCCGACGGACGCTTAGAAAATTCCCGCGATTTTCCTTCTCTACTGCTCCCACCGGCATGCCTTCGTCTAACTCTTCCATCACGGCGGAAGTCCGTTCCACTAACTCTTCCACCACAGCGGAAGTCAATTCCGCTAAGTCTCCCGACTGTCCAATACTTAACCGATTTTCTCTATGGAACTTCCCGCCTGTCGGCAATCGGAACACTACCGCGTCGGCGATCGAAGGAATTTCCCGTCGGGTGTGCTTCTGCTAGCTCTTCCACCACAGCGGAAGTCAAACGCACTAATCCTTCCGCCACAGCGGAAGTCTTTTCCACTTAGTGCTCCGATGAACCACTGTTCAAACACTTAGAATTTTTTTTGAATTTTTCCATTCATCCACTGTCATCAAAGCTGCTGAACATAGAAGGTAATTCCACCTTCCGTCACTGCATATTCTTGGCCCATAGAGGCCCACTGTTGCAACCTTGAGCTCTGATACCATACTGTCACATCCCCATCCCTCCGACCAGCGAAGAGGATGCGACCAACACCAATCACTTAACCGGGAAAACAGCCCCATGAACATAAACAGGAAAAATGCTGATATTAAAAGCTTAAACAACATGCATAACAGAGTACATAAAACATCATACAAGATGCATAATTCCTCAATCATTCAGTGGAAGCAAACATATTCATAAACCAGCATTCAGTATGTTCATCATAACTCATTAAACATCAATATAATTGCAGAGATGGAATAGCAACGATACTTATCTTTTGATGAAGAATCCCGCAACTAGCTACGTCCCTGCAACGTTCCACCCAACCATAGGCCAGCTTGCTCATCAATATCTCAGCGATGCTGCCACCCCCGAGCTGGGCATGATTCCTCCAAGGATAAGGGTCAATGCAGGCTTACACATATCCAGGGGACACACTCAGCAAACCAACACAGCTAGGTTTATCAGGCCATCAACAGACCGGCCAAGCCAGCACAGTCCAAAGACCAACCACTGCTTACATGCAACAAAACCATCCTTTCACAGCCCTGTGAAGAAGCAAAGGCAACCGGGGATAATCCCAAACAAAAGATGAGCACAACTCAAGCCCATAAGGCGACATAGAGTTGTTCTTGGCCTTGACGTGGCCAAAACAACTCAGATAGTCTCAAACGATAGAGAAGTCAAACTCCAACAATCCGCAGCAGCCCAACTTCATAGTGAATGAGGGCAACATCACACATTCCACAAAACAGAGGAGAAACCAACTCCCAACGTGAACAGAGGAAAACTCAACCAATGGATTGGAAATCCACAGCGGCTCAAAACGAACTTGAACACCACAGCCAACAAAACATAGGGAAGACAATGGTCCCAAAACAAATCCAGTGAGCACGGCTCACAACATGGAAAAACGCACACTCAGTCCACAATTGAAGGAGAAATTGGACTCACCGCCACATCCGAAAATCATGGGAAGAACAACAACAACCCAAAACATGGGTGAAATCAACCGCAAGCCACATACATAGCAGAAATTCATGCCCGCAAGGCTGCTCTCCCAGCTCCCTGCATGCGCAAAACCAGAGAGGAAACCCCCGACTAGCGCATGAGGAAGACAGAACCGACCCCTGCGTGAGGAATATGAACATACCACTTCCTCAGCACACGGATGAACAGGCAATCCCCAAAGAAATACGAACAGACCACAGAGAACCTGTGTAATGGAGAGTGCGTGAGGGAGAACAGACAGTCGTGTGGCACCAACCGACCATGGGAGAATGGGGAATCATGGAAGAAAGGAGTGGATGCAGTCGTGGGTGGAGTGGGCGCGTGGGAAAGGGACTGACAGTCCTACCACCCCACTCCCAAAAGCAATAACTGCCTCAACCACCAGCCATAACTTCCCCCAACAACAAAACCAAGTCATTGAAGAGGTTGGTGAAACAAGAAAGATGGAAAAACAAACAAGGTGGCAACACATGGGTTTTTCCCCCATAAACCAAGGTTTGACATCCCCCACCCCTTATCCTTTGGAACCATGCCTTTTTCATTCAACGTTGCACTATCGTAGCTGGTTGTGGTTTTAGTTTTAATTGATGTGCATATTTACATGATGCCGAATTATAATGTGCCAAATGGCACGATAAACAATCGGCAACTATCCCCATTGCCGAAACACACACACAACCAAATCGATGGTGGGGATTTTGCCTTGATCTCCTCACCACGATTAATTACAATATATACATCATGAAAACGGGGTCAAAACCAGGGACATTACATCAACATGATGTTGGAAGCAAGTTTTATCAAGCTTGTTGAAGAGTCGGAGTGGATCAGTCCTATGGTTGTTGAATATAAGAAGACTAGTGAAGTTCATATTTGTGTCAACTTACACAAATTGAATGATGCTTGCTTGCATGATCCCTTTTCCACACTATTCACAGATGAGGTATTGGAGAGCATCAGAGGGCAAGATGTATACTCTTTCACTGTTGGGTTCTCTAGATACCATCAGATTTGTTAGAGTATAATCCGTCAGGATTATTGTAAATAAATAAATAAATAGGAATTTGAATAGTTGCATGGGAAGGTGAAAAGGATGGTTCTCAACCGCCTCATGAAATGTATAAATATTTGATATGTCAATAGAATAGATTGAATCGGGAGTTATTACCAACAGTGGTATCAGAGCCAAGTTCATAACTCCTGCCTGCATGCCTGCCATTCTGTCTGCCTGCTGCCAGCCTGCTCAGTCAGTCTGCCCCTGCGCGCATTCATTATGTGCATTTTCTGTATACGTTTGATGTATACCTAACCCTAAGTTGTAACCACGATCTCCATTCAATTTTTGTTGTTGCTGTATATTTTTTATATGCATGATATCCTGCGATTTGTGTGAATGTCATGGCGACTGTGTGAATATCCTGCGTTTTGTATCCTACGATTTGTGTGAATATCATGGCCTGTACAGCAGCATTAGCTTCTGCTTCTAAAGCAAAAGTGACGAAACCAAAGCCTCTTGACCTCCCATTTTCTTTGTCATTAATAATCCTTGCTTCCATAACATCTCCAAAGGTTGCAAAGGATTCTCTGAGAGTCTGATCATCTAAACCATACGAAAGACCTCCAACGAAGATTTTAGAGGACATGCACCGGAAACTGTTGTAGATGGTCGGCATGTATATTTCAAAGCAGAATGAGGTGAAATCGATTCCCTGATTCATTGTATCATGCACCATATTGTGTCAACCCTAATCTGGGAGCTGCATTGGAGCTTGGTATTGGAAACCCTAATCGCAACTTGAAGGCTGCTATCGTGACTGCAAAATATCTGCGTTGAGTATTCTTGCAGACTGCGTTGAAGTATGCCTGATACAGCGTGGAGCTGTTGATTGCTGCCTGCGTGAAGGCTGTGTTGGAACCCTGGTGCATTTGCCTGTGTGCCGTTTAACTTTTCTTGCAGTTCCATCTCACGTGGCTGTCACAGTCCCCGACCTTTCATTCTTTATACGCTTTCATATTCTCAATTCAAGTCATATTGCAGTGCTGTAGCCTCATCTCTTATCCACCATGGCTGAATCCACTCCAACCTTTAGTCCCCCATCTGACTTTTAAATATGCTATGACCGTGATTAGATCACATGATCAAATGATCTATATGCCACTCACTGTTTATTAGGGTTTCCTTTCACGCCCCCTTGTCTTAGAACCAGAGTTTGGAGCTTCGGCGATCTCTGGGCTCTGGATGTTGCTGCAGCAGCATAGAAGCAGTATTATTATTATATAATATTACTCCGTTGAGAGATTGCATTGGAGACTGAATGTTGGAGCCTGCATGAAGCGAGAGATTGCTGCATGGAGAGATTGTAGCCTGAGCGTGAAAGCTGTGCACCTGCGTGAACCCTAAACGTGGAGGCCCGTGTGTATTCCTTGCTTTGAAGAGCTGCGTGGAGAGATTGTGCAGTGAAGATTCACGCCATCTTTGACTGCGTGAAGCTCGTATATATATGAAACTGGTGATTTCGAGCCTTTTAACGGTGTAAGCTGGTGATTTGAAGGGAGAAAAATGGTGATTTCGAGCCTTTTAACGGTGTAAGCTGGTGATTTGAAGGGAGAAAACTGGTGATTTCGAGCTATTTGACGGTGAAAACTGATTATTTTCAGTGTTTTTGGTAAAGATTCCTCTTGGAAGTGGAGCTGTGACCTGTGCTGCAGGCCTTTTGTTGTGCATAATCATCTAAATGCTGGGTTTTCTCCTTTCGATCTGAAACTGTGCGTTGGAGAGATAATATGCGTTGATCATATATATGCTGCGTGATTTTTTTGAAGTAAACCCTATTTTTTCTTGCAAAGTCTGGATTGCGCAGAGATTGATATATTGCAGACCGATATAAGCCTGTGTATGACTGACAGTGATATATTGCAGACCGATGTATGACTGAGATTGATATATTGCAGACCGATATAAGCCTGTGTATGACTGACAATGATATATTTTGTATCTACTGATATATTTGCTATAAAATTGCATTGTATTCAGCTTGGCAGAGACTGTAGACCTGCAAGGTTATTATTTTTCTGTTTCTCTTTGTAAATTACACTAACAGTTGTAAAGATGCACTCTTTGGCATCTAGTATTGGTGCTGCCCTAGCTGGCAAAGACCAATCCCAAGACCCTTCCAAGGGAGAATGCAACAAGAGAGGACGAGGAAGAAGAAACTTCAAAGGCAGAGGGGGTAGAAACAACTCTAGAAAAAGATCAAAGTGCAAGCATTGTGGAAATACTGGGCACACATCAGATCAGTGTTGGGCTTCATGGGACTCCATCAAAGACAAGCATAACCAGAAGAAAGATGACCAAGATGCTAGTAAATCTTCTGATTCTTGTATTGTTGCACATTGTAATCTTGGATTTAATGAAATGACTTCTCTTTCATCTTACAAATATTGTTGGCTGCTTGATACTGGTGCAACATCATACATGACATTTAGAAAATACTGTTTTGAAGAACTGAATGAAACAATAGATGGCATAGTTTACTTTGCAGATAAGTCAAGTATTAAACCAAAGGGAATGGGCACCATTCGACTGAAGATGCCTGGATTCCCTGATTTCTTGTTGAAGAACGTTCTCTATCTTCCAGAGTTGCAGAGAAGCCTACTGTCCTTGGTGGAGATTCAACAACAAGGCCATTCCATCCACGTGTTTGACGGAATCGTTGAAATAAGAAAGTCCTCTGACAACTAAGTCATCATGACTGGATACGAAGATGGAAAGCTGCTGAAGCTCAAGGGTTCATCTGCAAGATTTTAGAACTATGCCTACCTCTCTCAGCATGGAGAAGGTAATTTGTCATCTAGTTCATTGTGGCATGCAAGATTTGGTCATCTAAATTATAACAGTCTTCGTTTGTTGAGAAAGAATGGTGTATTTGGTTTGCCCACCATTCCCAAAGAGAAGGAAAAATGTGATGCATGTATATTAGGGAAACATAGTAAGCTGCCATTCCATGAATCTAATTTCATAGCAAGTAGGAAATTAGAACTAGTGCATTCTAATTTATGTGGCCCAATGCCAACTCCTTCAGCAAATGGGAATAAGTACTTTATGACATTTGTTGATGACTACTCACGAATGTGCTGGATTTACTGTTTAAAGACAAAGTCAGAAGCATTTCAAACATTCAAAGACTTTCATGCATTGATTGAAAAACAAGCACAATTAAAAATTGGTACACTTCATACTGATAATGGAAAAGAATACACTTCAAATGCTTTTGAAAATTATCTTCGCCAACATGGAATTGCACATCAAACTACCATTCCCTACAATCCTCAACAAAACGGTGTAGCAGAAAGAATGAATAGAACCATAATGAATATGGTTCGCTCAATGATGTTTTTCAAGAATGTAAAACAAATGTTTTGGGGTGATGCAGTAAAATGTGCAGCATATTTGAGAAATAGAAGTCCATCAAATTCACTTGATAACAAGACTCCACATGAAATGTGGTTTGGCCATCTCCCTTCAGTCAGGCATCTCAGAGTTTTTGGTTCCACCTATTATGCCTTGATTCCGAAGGAGCAAAGAAACAAGCTTGGTGCTCGAAGCAGAAGATGCATTTTCCTGGGGTATGAAGAATACTCCAAGGCATACCGTTTGTATGATGAGGTAAACAAGAAATTTGTTATTTCCAGAGATGTCATTTTTCTTGAAACTAATAAAAATGACCAGTCCATTGAGAGACAGCTTGATCATCTGGAAAATTATCCTCATCCAAAGAACTATTATGAAAATGAATATGAAATTCCAAATCTTGAAGGGGGGATTCCTATTCTGGATCAACCTTTGGAATTTCCATATGAAGCACCAACTCCCCCGCATGAAGAAGTTACGGCTACTTCACTTGAACAAGAGGTTCAACTGGATGATGTGATTGAGAGAATTGAAAGACTCTCAATCAATGATGAAGCTCCACCAGCTGATCAACCAAGACCATCACGGAAGATTCCTAAATGGGCCACAAAGACACTTGAAAGTGTCCATCCAGATGAATTTGGAAAGACGGGAACAAGAAGTTCGAAAAGACAAGAAGATGGAGGAGGAGCAGATAATTCAGGTGATGACATGGATGTATCATTTGATTGTGAATTTAATTTATCTGCTAACTTTGAACCAACTTCCTTTGAAGAAGCTTCTACTAGAGTTGAGTGGAAAGAAGCTATGCAAAATGAGTATGATGCACTCACAAAGAATGGAACTTGGAAGCTGGTTGACCCTCCAGTTGGAACAAAACCAATTGGTTGCAAGTGGCTATACAAGAACAAATACAGATCAGATGGCTCACTTGACAAGCACAAAGCGAGGCTTGTAGCAAAAGGCTATGCACAGAAAGAAGGAATTGACTATGAAGAAACATTTTCTCCTACAGCAAAATGGGCTACCATCCGAACCTTACTCTCTTTAGCTGCTCAGAAAGGGTGGAAAGTTCATCAAATGGATGTGAAAACTGCTTTCTTGAATGGAGACTTGAAAGAGAATGTCTTCATGTCTCAGCCAGAAGGCTTTGTTGTGAAAGGAAAAGAACAAAAGGTATGCAAGCTTGTCAAATCCTTGTATGGCCTAAAACAAGCACCTCGCGCATGGTATGAAAAGTTAACCGAGCATCTTTTGAAGTTAAATTTTGAACATTTTGATCTTGATGATGCAACACTGTTTATAAAGAAAGTTGGAAGATCTGTTGTGTATCTTGTGGTGTATGTAGATGATCTTTTGATGATAGGGAACAATGAGAGCTATATATCATCCATACAGAAAGATTTGAAAAATATCTTTGAAATGACAGATATGGGACATCTCCACTATTACTTAGGAATTGAAGTCACTCAACATCCTAAGTACATATTCCTAT
>LPNX010528348.1:564794-634896 GCA_001517045.1 Pseudotsuga menziesii
GTTCTAGCAGATTCAAAAACAGAAGCAGAATATGTGGCTGCAGCTGAAGCAACGAAAGAAATAGTATGGCTCAGGAAGATACTTGAAGATTTGCAAGAAAAACAAGAGAAATCCACTCCATTGTTGGTCGACAATACTTCTGCAATCAAGCTGGCTAAGAATCCTAGATTCCATGATCGAACCAAACACATCAACACAAAGTATCATTTGATTCGACATCATGTAGAGGCCAAGACAGTCCATCTTCGACATTGTTCCACAAATGATCAAGTTGCAGACATCTTCACCAAAGCGCTTGGACGAGAAAAGTTTGAAAGGTTCAGAAACATGCTCGGACTTATGAACACCCCTTCGGATTAAGAGGGGGATTGTTAGAATATAATCCGTTAGGATTATTGTAAATAAATATATAAATAGGAATTTGAATAGTTGCATGGTAAGGTGAAAAGGCTAGTTCTCAACCGCCTCATGAAATGTATAAATATTTGATATGTCAATAGAATAGATTGAATCGGGAGTTATTACCAACAAGATTAGAATAATAAGAGAAGACCGACATAAGACCACCTTTGCAAAAGAATAGGGCTTCTTTCAATATACGATAATGCCTTTCGGTTTCAAGAATGCTCCTGCCATTTTCTCCACAATTGTTGTTGCTGCATTTAAAGACTTCATTCATAATTTTTTAGAAGTATATTTCGATGATTGGATGATATGTGGGTTTATGAAGAATCATACTGAGAGTCTTCGATTGATGTTAGAACGCTGCAGATAGTTTCAAATTTCTTTAAATTTTAAAAAATGCATATTTTTTGCACCATTTGGCATCTTGTTGGGTCATGTTGTTTGCAAAGAAGGGATGCTGATGGATACAGAAAAGATTTATATTATAGTCGAATTTCCTCCTTCCACATCAGTTAAGAAGTTGAGAACTAGATTGGGGCATTTGGGATATTATCGAAAGTTTATCCTAGGTTACGCTGAAATTATAGCTCTAATGAAGAAGCTGTTAAAGAAAGACATGAAGTTTTAATTGAACAAAGAGTGCCAAAATAGCCTTGACACGTTAAAGAAAAAAATGGTTTCAACTCCCATTATGGTTTTTCCAAATTGGATTAAGGAATTTGATGTTCATGTAGATTCATCACTGGTAGGTCTTGGTCTGATACTTGCACAAGTAGGTGAGGGGTCTATTGACCATTCGATTGTGTTTTCCAACAAAAAACTGTAGACGACCGAAAAACACTATATGACGATAGAGAGAGAAGGGATTTCCATGGTCTATGCATTGCAAGATTTTCGATATTATTTACTAGGTGGACATTTCAAAATGGTTACATACCATTCTCCTTTAAAATATTTGGTTCATAAGCCAATGTTGGGGTGGAAGATCTGCTGATGGCTCCTTCTCTTCCAAGAGTTTGAATTCAAGATTATTGTTAAGCTATCAACAGAACCATTTATTGGCATAGTCTTAACACAACCCAGGTTGCACAACATCATACCAACAAAACCCAAGATATCAACTTGAAAGAGGTTTAACCCTTTGGAAACACCTACAAAGCAGGTGATGTCTCACCCAATACACATATCAGATTTGCAGGAACCAGGTTTCCACAGTGATGAAGGGGAACTTCGCCATACATAACTATGACAGAACTAACTTCGACAGATCAGAGACTGCGATGAAGATCTACATATTTATCCATGACATTAGCCAACTTCATAACATAATAATTATCAATTAGAATATCATTTCATCTAGTCATATATTCACAGTTATTAATTTATGCATTAATAAACAACAATAATTCATCACACACACATCATGCACAATAGACACCAGGATTTTAACATGGAAACCCGATATAGTAAAAACCACAAAAGCGCTCATTAATATAGAGATTCATAGCTTGAACGCTTTGTGTCTATGCATATAGCTTGCAGAAATTTCTCCAGAACTCCATTACAATGGATCTACGCACACAACCTACAGGTCAATCCTCATACTTGCGACTCTAGCTCAACTTAGACTTCGACAAAAAACAACACATAACTCTTCGATAGGATACACAAATGTTTCTTTTCTTCTCCAAAGCTAGCTAACCCCAAAAATACAAACCCATTACATATTTATAGTCTCTAAGTTGTTTTACAACCCATGCCCATTATCTGATCCTATAAATGTAAGTGGAAAAATTTCCTAATAGTCTAACCAACCTTTTAGTTGGTCTTTGTCAAAACAGTTGGTTTTCCTTTATGTTTGCTTGAAACTTCAAAGTTTATCGCTTTCCTGACCATTTCATCGCAGCTTCGTTCACAGACTGGAAGTTCAAAACTTGTGCCCAAAATATCCAAAACATAACTAGGGCCAACAATAATCAACGACCTTCTTAGAATACACACAGTGATAAGATTTTCTTCTTGAAAGACCAAGTCCCAAAATACAAGTATTAAAATTTTGATACCAAATTCTTGGTGATTGTTTTAATCCATACATGGACTTCTTCAACTTACAACCTAACTCCTTCATTCCTTTTACAATAAAACACTGGTTGTTTCATGCATATTTCTTCTTCCAAATCACATGCATAAATGTTGTATTCACACCCATCTACTTTACTTCAAGATAAAAAATAGTAGTAATAGACCAAATAAATCTGATAGAAGTTAATTTAGAAACATGAGAAAAATATCACCAAAACCCTTTCCCTCCACCTGGGAAGAACCCTTAGATACTAGGAAAGCTTTGTACTTCTCCATCTCACCTTTCACAAGAACTCATCTTGACCCCAAGTCTTATTTTTATCCAAGGTATACATTTATTCAACCATGTCCTTCTTCAAAAGTTTACTATCATATGAATAAACCACGTCCTTAATAGATCTAAGATCATCATCAGTAACAGATAAAGAAAAATTAACGCAGAAAGCAGGTGGGATATACCTTTATGGTTTCCTTCTTTCATGAATTGATCTCCTAAAGGCTGGAAATTGAGGTTCTTCCTTTTATGGTTCAACTCCTTCTATTGATTCAGATTCATCACTCTCCAATCCAAACTCTATTTTATTTGGTTCTTCTTCCTTGGGTTGGACTTCTTATTTTGGAGGAAGCCTCACCTCTCTAAATACAAAATCCCAACTATAACTAGTCTACTTAGTTATTGGGTTCCAAATTTTATAACCTCCTATAACATCTTTATAGTGAATAAAGATACATTTTCAACTTTCTAATCCAACTTACTCTGATTTTCCTTTGGAACATGCACATAAGCATCACAAACAAAAACTTTGAGATGTTTAAGAAAGGGATTTTTATCCTTCCATGATTCATGTAGAGTTTTTTCAACCAGTGATGATGTAGGCGATCGATTTACTAAGTAACATGCAATGATCATTGCCTCTTCCCATAATTCTCATGCTAACCCTATACCATTGAGCATACAACTTGCCTTCTCCATTAGTGTCATGTTCATCCTTTCTGTAATTCCATTCGATTGAGGTGTGTATGGAGTAGTCTTTGCTTTTCAATTCCACACTTCTTACATAATTCCTCAAACTCTTTTCCGTAGAACTCTCTACCATTATTTGTCCTCAACACTTTTATTTTCTTTTTACTTCGTTTTTCACAAGAGCTTTAAACTTTTTAAATTTACTGAAAACCTCATATTTCTTATGTAGGAAATAGACCCACGTGTTCCTCAAAAAATCATCAATGATTGAAACATGATACATAGATTTACCCAGTGATAGAACAAGACCATTTTCAAACACATCACTATGTATTAACTCCAAAGATTCCTTTTGCTCTTGTAGTACTGAATGGGAATCTCACCTGATTTTGTTTACCATATATGCAATGTTCATATAAATCAAAATTTAGTGAGCAATCATACATACCTTCAACCATATCTTTACCATGAAATTTGTGAAGTCCCTTCTCTCTAATATGTCCCATTCTTTAATGCCATAATGTTGTCTTATCTACAGGGACAACATGGGTAATGTATTTTGCATTTCTATCCTTGAGAACGCTAGAATTGTTACACTTATCAATAATAAATTGTATAGATTTATAATCTAAACTCCCCCCCATCAACACCATTTCTCCTTGGGAAAGCTTGCATTTATCCTTTTCAAATACTGTATGCACACATGCATAACCCATCTTACCTACATATATGAGGTTTCTCATCAGATTTGGAATGTGCAAAACAAACGAACATTTCTAATCCTTCCATATTTGGGCAATAGCTTGACCCTTCTACGTCTTATGATTTTGGCTGTCGAGTCATATCCTAGGAAATCATCACCTCCACTATATTTTTCATATTCACAAAGCCACTCCCTTTGAGGATTCATATGAAATGAAGCATCAAAGTTGATCAACCATACATGATGAACTACATCTATACCTATATATTCCATGTAAACATCACATCCTTCGTTTGCAAAGACTTTTGTTTCCGTGGAAGGGTCATCATCAGATCCCTTACCTCTATCAACACCTTTAGATCTACAATTTTTCTTATAATAGCCAAATCTGTGATTTTTCTTATAATACCCATCTTTTCCACATTTCCAGCATTTCTTTTGAAAATTTTCTAGAGATTTAGATCTCCCTCTATACTTAGATTTGCCCCTAAAAACCTACATTTTCTCTCTTGGGAATGACTTCTCATTGATAAATCATCCTTGGTCACACTCTCCATGGATTTCCTCCTCATTTATTCTGATAGCAAGGATGCAAAAACATACTCAAGCTTTATCGTGGATTGATCAACACTACTAATTGCTACAACAAGATTATCCCAAGAGTTTGGCAAAGAACATAGCAAGGTAATACACTTTTCTTCTTCCTCCATATTAATATTAACAAAGGTAAATTGATGTACTAGAGTATTAAAGACATTTATATGATCTGCTATGGTGTCACCATCCTCCATCCTAATATGAAACAACTTCTTTCAAATAAATAACTTGTTTACCAGGGACTTTGACTGATACAAGTTCCCAAGCTTATCTGACAACTTCTTTACATTATCTTCTACATAAATTTTCAACAACACTGCAACTGAGAGGTAGATTTACAGTGTGCTTATTGCTTTCCTCTCCATCTTTTCCCAATCTTCTTTTGACATACTAGTGGGATTTGTACTTGAAACCACAACAATCCATTGATATTTGTCTACAATAATATCTTCCATCTCCAACGTCCATAACTTAAATCTCAAGCCGTTAAACTTCTCGATTTCTATTTTTGAATTGCTCACCATTTTCATTGCACAATATTCGCTATGCAAAGATCCCACTCCAACATAGGTTTATTGGAAACCCAAGATACCCTTGATATTCACAATTTCAACTAAACCTTAGCAACAAAGGTGTCCCCCTTAAGCTAATAACCTCACTATGACACCAGATGAAGAACTTTGATAAATTTGTCTAAATAAAAACAATGCCAAACATAATATAAACACAAAAATTAACAATGACTCACACACACATTACATAGAGATTTACCTTGGAAACCCAAAATTAAGAAAACCAACATTCTTAGTAATTTATCCACTCTCTATCTCATTGTATTATCTTTTTTGTTTACAATACAATATCATAGCATCCAAAACCCTTATCCAGATTTCGTAATCCCATTTCCTTAATTAGAATTAGTTTACAATGGGCCACAAAACCATGGGCTACAAACAACTCAAAATAGAAAAAAAATGCACCCAAATTTTATTTTAGGGAGGTTGATTAGCCCCCCCAAACCCCCTTTTCTCTGGAACCTCTAAAGACTATAAAACATTCCAACACCTTAGCACACACCTTGAAAGGAACCCCAAGGCAATGATCAATTAATATTTGTCTCCTTCATGCTTCTAACTATCTTATACTTTGGAGGCTTCCAAACTTATCCATATTAGAGCCTTAGTTGATGAGACACCACACCTAAAGCTGACTCCTTTCCATCAAATAATCATCTTGTTTCTATTTAACCCCTCCCCGCTACAAAACATAACAAGGTAAAGCTTCATGATTATTTACAACTTTATTAGAACACCATTCTCAACTTTATTAGAACACCATTCTTCACAACATTCCAATAGAGACATCTTGTCCCATGAGAAGGGGGATTCTAAAAGTTGCAAAACGTATTTCCAAACAGAGTATGTTAAACAATAGTGAAAAAAAAGATGATCCAATATTCACTTGATTCCTTGCAAGACATCAACTTAGCCTAACCCAATTCCTCTTTTGTCTAGTGTCCCAAGTGTTGGAATATTGGACAATACTGAGAGGGGTGGGTGAATCGGTATTGATAACTTTTGACAATTTAAACCACTTTTAACTTATTCATTAACACACATAAACAACAAGGACACATAGAACATAGATTTATCGTGGAAACTCAATTGGATAAACCACCAATACTTCCTATTACTACAAAAATTAAATTTACAATTAGTTTCTTCCTGCTACTACAGACAAGGATGGTACTACACCCTATTTACCAACAACTACTGGAAGGAGGCTACGACCCCCTAGTTTATCAGCTACTACTGAAAGGATGCTGCGACACCTTGTTTACCAACTTCAACTAGAAGGAGGATACAACACCCTGCAGGCTTGTTTCCTGCCCTAGAACCACCCTACCACCCTGGTATGTTTTTATTTGATTTTTAGATCTTCTTTATGTACCTTGTCATTCATTTTTCTATGGTTTCTGTCTCCTATATGGATCTATATCATAGAGACGATTTCTCTCACTCATCGTTCTGTCTATAAATGCCTTCTAACACGTTTTCTATGAATGAGTCTCTTCACTGTTGCACCTTTTCATTATTAGATCATGCCTCTTCATGAAGACACATTTATTCATTTTAACAATTCTTTAATTCTACTTAGGTTTATTCTTCATACCTTTTCGAAACACAATCTTACTAGCATTGCCTCTCCGCAATGATAATTATTAACCATAAATTCTTCTGTATTTTCCTTTCCACAACAGATCCTTTCCTCAACCATCCTGATCCGTTGATCCATTGTGGACTATTTCCTATCCATTGATCCAACACACAGATTTCCCTCCGTAATCATCTTTATGCAATTTCCTTAGCTTTCTGTAATTGTCTTTCTGCAACAACCTTTCTGAATCGTTGATTTCTTTGGACTCTGTATAGACCGTTGATTTGATGCGGGTTGTGGATTACGGACGCACGGTTTGACTTTTCTCAAAAGGTCCTTCTGCAACTTCCTTTCCATAACTACCTTTCCACAAGGTACTTTCCGCAACGATCTTTCTGCACTGTTGATTTCATTCAGACTCTTGATAGATCATTGATCCAAGATCATATACGGATTGCTGGTTTTCCAAAATTCTTAAAAGTGATTCCACAATTTGCTTTCCACAAGATTTCTTCCACGTCGTCGATCTCATTTGGACTCTTTCCTGATCGTTGATCTTAGATCAAATGCATATTGCGGATTGTGGGTTTTCCAAATTTCTTTGAAAACACTTCCGTAATTTCCTCACCACAATATTTCTTCTGCATCATCGATCTCTTGTGTAGTCTTTCTTGACCATCGATCTTCTGTATTGCGGGTTCATAAAATATCAAACCTTGCTTCCACAAATTTTCTTCTGCACCGTCGATCGTTTGCGGATTCTCTCCTGACCGTCGATCTTCTGGGTTCACTCCTAACCGTTGATTTATAATTAAATGCGGATTGCGTTAGAGTATTGTGGATTGCTCTACAGCTATCGATCTATTTGTGAATTCAATCCTAACCATTGATCCATGATCAAATGCGGATTCAATCTTAACCGTCGATCGTTTTGCGGATTCAAATCTAGCCATTGATCTGTACATTGTCGATCCTTCCAAAAGGTAGGGGGGATGATAGGTCATCTCGGGCTCCAATATGGTGACTTCTTTGTGGAGTCCAAGCACCTAGAGCCCCTACACTACCTTTTCTCTATGATTCAAATGAATCTAGTGATACCAGTGCATATAAGCACCTACAAACTCAATCATGCTGCTAATGTGGGATAAATTCCAAGCATCAAAATCAATCTGTACTGTTTATTGCCTTGATCGGACGGTTGTTGAGTATTCGTATGGGTTCTTCTTTCGATCCTCTGCCTATTTGATTATGTTCACTGGTTTTGTCATTGCTGAACTCCTTTGACATCAATTGACAACTATTTTCAACATTCTTCCCCTTTTTCATTGATGGCAATATTTTCTCTTAGTCAATTTTATCCCCCTTTGACAACAATGACAAAATAATCCTTCTGACAACTCCCCCTGAGATTACGCTTCCACTTCTACAACTATTGTAAGGATATGAATCCCAACTTCCATCTAAGATGATCAAAATCTTCCTTGGGTAGTGGCTTGGTAAAGATATCAACAATCTGTTCTTTTGTGTCAACATACTCTAGTTTGACAACCTTCTGGGATACTTGTTCTCTTAGGAAGTGATACTTTAGTGGTATGTGTTTTGTATTGGAGTGCATGACAGGGTTTTTTGACATATTTATGGCATTGGTATTATCACAATTTATTATTACTGGGTGCTCATACTTCACAAGTAAGTCTTCTAGTGTCTCCTTCATCCAAATGACCTGGGTGCAACATGACACAACAACAATATATTCAGCCTCTGCTGTGGAGAGTGAAATGGAAGAATTTTTTTTACTTAACCATGAAACCAAACAATTTCCTAAGAAGAATGTTGCTCCACTAGTACTTTTTTGATCATCAACATTTCTTTCCAAATCTGCATCAGTAAATGATTTTAAGATTAAGTCTTGAATTTTTGGGTACCATAACCCATACTCCATAGTACCTTTCAAATATCTGAAAATTGTTTTTACTGCTGTTACATGTGTTTCTTTGGGGATTAACTGGAACTAGCAACCAATCCTACAACTTGCATCACATCTGGTCTTGTAGCTGTCACATATAGCAGGCTACCTATCATGGATCTATACATGGTATGATCCACTTCCAGAGACTCATCGTCCTTACTTAATTTACAACCTGTGATCATAGGAGTACTAACAGGTTTGAAGTCTTCCATCTTAAATATTTTAAGCATGTCTTTGATGTACTTAGTTTGAGAGATAAAGATTCCTTTGTCTTTTTGGTAAACTTGTAACCCTAAGAAGAATGTTAGTTCACCTAACATTGACATTTCAAATTCCTTCTTCATTTCAGAAGCAAATTTTACACCTAGTATTTGTATATTGCTTCCAAATATGATGTCATCTACATAAATAACAACAATGATCATATTTTCATCTTCGATTTTTAAGTAGAGATTACTTTCAGTGGCCCCTCTCTTAAATACTTGTTGCTTTAAGTAGCTGTCCAACCTTGAAAACCATGCTCTTGGAGCTTGTTTGAGGCCATAGAGTGCAATTTTCAATTTACAAACATAGTCTTTGTTTTCTGATAAGAGAAAACCTTTAGGTTGTTTAATATAAACCTCTTCTTCTAGTTTTCCATTCAGAAATGCAGACTTGACATCTATTTGATATACTTTAAAGTTTTTATGGCACGAAAGTGCTAAAAACATTCTGATTGCTTCAAGTCTTGCTACAGGGGCATACGTTTCTTCACAATCAAGCCCTTCTACTTAGCATACCCTTTACATACTAATCTTGCCTTGTTCCTTATCACTTGACCATGTTGATTGAATTTGTTCTTGAACACCCATTTGGTCCCTTTGGGTCTTAGGACAAGTTCCCAGATTTTGTTTCTCTCAATATGATCCAATTCTTCATTCATGGCTTTGATCCATTCATCATTTTTGCTGGCTTCTGTAATGAATGAGTATTAAATGGTTTCATTATATCAGAGCTATCTTTGGTATTATTTATAATATGAATGTGAATATTATATTGAAACAAATACCTATGAAATTAGTATGAGCAGTTACAGTATATTACTCTAATTCTAAATTTTCCCTCTATGGGGATAGGATAAATTAGAATAGGAAAGATTAGCTTAGATTTAGAAGAATAATTGAGAAGGCAGGAATGGTAAGCCGACAAGGATAGATTAGCTTAGTCTTGCTAGGCCCTATATCTAGGATATTTTTATGATATTGTACTTAAATTTAGGATTAAGAGGGGGTGTTGGAATAATCAAAGACCAACCCAATACTTAGGATAAAATAATTAATATCTTTTGATTAATTCCTAGGTACTACACTAGCTAGTTTGCACCCAAACCCATTTTTTAGGTCAAAATTGCCAAAACTGGCTCATGGAGCGAGTTAGAAATATTTTGGATAAGATCGTGCCAAGCATAGACTACCCAGAATGGAAACTGTGCATTACTGTTTTTTCCAGTCTTTCTAGATTTTCTGCAGTTTTAAGGAAAAAGCTAAAGCTAGTTTTACGGAAAAAGCTAAAGCTAGTTTTAAGGTAGATTGCCTTGTTTTTTCCACCAACTTGCCTCCCTTATTTTCCTCTTCTAAAAGCATGATAAAGTCAAATTTCCATCACTTATGATCTGTACACACTCATTCAACAAATTCATGATCCTCTTCATTGATTTGGAAAGTTCTTTATCCACCTATGGGGGATTTTGACTAGTTTAGTAAGCTTCCTTTTGTACTGATTCAAAAAGAATCCTAAATATTTTGAATCCTTGGAGTATCTATTGTATGAGAATCCTACATCTATTTAATGATGGCGGGTGTAAATTAATATCATCAACAGTTTGTGTATTATCACATATTCCGTCTCCTTCTTGAGTGTTTCTTGCATATTTTCAAGCAATTTTGTGAGTTCAATTGTTCTAAGCTTGGGATTAATTTCCACACAAAGTGATCGAAATTTGACCATTGACTAATGTTAAGAATTTTTGGCATTAAGTGAAATCAAATTCCCAAACTAAATGATTTTTAAATGGTTTACTTGTATTTGTTAACATATTTGCATTTGTTTAATCTACTGCTACTAATGAAAATCCAAGTTGGTCTCTCAAGGGCCACTTTGTTCCAATAACTTTTAAACTTGCCTTATTTATGAATGAAAAAAATTGTATTCTTATTTCTCTAACATTGGAAATAACTTAATATTTTATATTCTATGTACTGTGTTGTAGAATTAAATTTCAATTTTAAGAAAATGATATATATTATTAGTTTATGCCTCCAGGTTAGGGCTCATATTTATTTTTGGTCTAGCAAAAGAATAGAATACGTGCCAAAAGGTTTTGCAATATTTGATATGGATGTGCATTTGAAATGATCAAATGTATCAAACATTTGACACCATGTGCATGGAGCTGGATCAAAATTCCTCTATTTTACTGCAAATGAGAATCTTTGACTTCAGTCGTCAACATTTACATGATATTTTGGTTTTAGTAAAAACATTTAAATGTTTTCAAACTTGGTTTTGCATTTTCATTTCTAGTCTTCTGCGATTTCTGTCACACCTTATAAATTCAAATCTCAATGCTTTTATGAATAAAACATGAACTACAAGATTTTGATTTTCTCTTTTGCAATAAATCCACCATGAAATGAAAAGCACAAGCAAAGGCATTGCCACCTCATGGCTCTTGTTTAATTTTTCATATAAAAATGCAAAAAATATAATGCAGATGATTTTTAAAAAACCAATTAAGATGATATGATGGCATGTACTATTTTTTATTGATTTTAAAATATATGACATGATAATTACGCTGTAGGCATTTTCACAATGAAAGAAGTTGTCTCAAAAGGTTCCTCGTCTCCCTAGCCACTAACCTTCCAACATGTGCCTCCTGGTAATTGGTGGTTTTAGGTACATCACACCATTGTTGAATTTCCCGGTTCTTATATCCAGTGATCTGGTAGGGACAGAACAAGGCGACATGGAATTTAGGTATGGAAAAACCCGACATGGAGTTAATCGGTTAAGTACATGTTCTGAAAACTTTTAGGCTTTATTTTGTCTGTTCGTATTATTTCCTTGTAAATTTTTCCTTCCCCAAGTCCATCCTTATTTTAAACTCTTGTGAGTTATTTCTGATGGTTTTACCTCTGAATTTGTCGGAGATTGTGGCCTCTAAATTGGTATGCTGATGAATTGTTGTTTTTACTTTAATGCATTTCAGTTCTCTCCGTGATTGTTCAATATCGATTTCGGAACTTCTATCCCATAGAGCACAGGGTGTTGTGCATGGTATGGTGGAGTTGATCGGTACCGTGTTTTTTTGACAGGTGGATTGTGTGTTTTCATTACACCTCTATTTGTTGCTATGCCCGAATGAATTGATTTTCAGTTGTGGATCCTTCTTCCCAGTTGGTGTTTACCGTGTTTTTTCGACAGGTTCTTGCATGTTTTCAGTACACTTCTATATGTTGTCCTAAACGCCTGGTGCTGGAAATTATTTTTTTAGAGGCTTTCAGACAATTTTGCATTTCATTTCTCTCAATTCGGCATAGAGAAAACACTTTTCCCTTGCCAAGATTTTTCGAGTTTCAATTCAGCAGTTTATTTGGGTTTAGGATATTATTCTCTGCAGCGCTTTTGTGCATTTAGGATCTTAGTTTGGGGTCAGTTTGGTTGTAGTTTAGTTTCACTGCTGGTTCAGGTGATGAAAGACACTTTGCCCATGTCTCTTCATTCACATTAATGCTTCTTCAATGCATTGTTGCTCCATTAATGCAATAAAGTTTGTCATTTGAGATAAACATGGGGCTATATCTTCAATTTTGCTCATCTTATGACGATCTCCAAGATCTTCTTACAATATTTCATTTATCGCATTCGCTGCTACACCGCCTTTGCTTTCCACATATAAACATGCCTTCAGGTGACCACTCTATTTTACTATTTGCCTTAGTTTTGCTTATATTGATTTTGTTGTGTTTCATTTGCACTTCAAGTTTCCATGAGAAGATTTTGAACCTTGCTAATTTTTCAGGTATTCCTTACTTCTTCATTTAGTTTACTTATTAGATGGTGAAACAACGTTGTTGTGTTTTAATCCACTGTGACTCTAATCTTAATATAGCTCAAGTTAAAGATATAATATACATGGATAGCTTGATTTGGGTATATGAAATTTATTTAAATATCCAATGACAATTATTTATGTTAATAAAAATCAAGTTTCGAGTTTCCATCAGTAGATTTTGAACCTTGCTAAATTTTTCAGGTATTCCTTACTTCTTCATTTAGTTTTCTTATTAGATTGTGAAACACCATTGCTGTGTTTTAATCCATTGTGACTCTTTCTTTGTTGTGAAAATATTGTGCCATGTACTGGTTATGTCATGCTTGTCA
Source organism: Pseudotsuga menziesii (assembly GCA_001517045.1). Lineage (NCBI taxonomy): Eukaryota > Viridiplantae > Streptophyta > Pinopsida > Pinales > Pinaceae > Pseudotsuga > Pseudotsuga menziesii. The sequence continues at coordinate 578,097 of LPNX010528348.1, forward strand.
ATAAAATGTTAGGTATTAGCTTTAAAACTGTTGTTTAAAGCTTATCAGGTTGATATACAGAATCAAACCAAGTTTAGAGACCAAATTTTCGCCAAATTTAAAGGGAGACCGATGAAAAACAACAGAGAGTGAATTTAAAAGAGGCATGAACTTAGCGGAGGAATAACTTATACGAAAATAATACGAACAATGAAAATAAAATGTGAAAATTGAGATCTCAGATTTCAAAATGTCGGAAATAATTACACTGACATGTTCCTATTTGAACACATGATTTCTGGATATGTTGCAAAATCGGAAATCGAAAGATAGCATGTTCCTTATTGGAAAACATATGACATAAATTTTCGAATTCCAAAGTGTCGAAAATTGAAAATAGGAACATGGACATGTTCCTATTTCAACACATAATATTTCTGTATATGTCGCAAATCCAAATATTTTGAACCTTGCTAAATTTGCACTTATTCCTTAGTTCTTCATTTAGTGTTCTTATTAGATGGTGAAACAACGTTGCTGTGTTTTAATTGAACATGACTCTTGCTTTGTTGCAAAAATATTGTGGCATGTATTCGTTATGTCATGCATGTCAATAAAATGTTAAGTATTAATTTTTTTCCTAATTGAAAATGTTGCTTATGAGATGGTGAAACACCCTTCTTGTGTTTTAATTGCCTCTTACCCCCTTTCCGTGTTTTAATTCCCTGTCACTCTTGCTATGTGGGAAAAGGGTTGTGACTTGTATTGGTTATGTACCTTCATAATGGTGTAATACTCATGCTATGCCAATAAAATTATAGGTATTAGTATTTATGATATACTTGTTTTAGGTAAGGAACTTAGCCTAAAACTGCAAGGTCACTAAAAAGCTTTGCTGATATGTCTTTCATTATCATTCTCCAGTACTGATAACTTAAAAACTATTTTTAAAATCTTATCAGGTCGATATACAGAATCAAACCAAGTTTAGAGACCAAATTGGCACCATATTTACAGGGAGATCGATGAAAAATAACATAGAGCGAATTTAAAATAGGCATGAACTTACCAGAGGAATAACTTATGCGAAAATAATACGAACATTGAAAATAAAACATGAATATCCAAATTTTGGATTCCGAAACGTCGGAAATAGGAACATTGACATGTTCCTATGTGAACACATAGGATTTCTAGATATGTTGCAAATTCAGAAATCGAAAGATAACATGTTCCTTATTGGAAAACATACGACATAGACTTTTGATTTCCGAAGTGTCAGAAATTTCCAATAGGAACATGGAAATGTTTGTATTTGAACACATTGGATTTCTATATATGTCACAAAATCGAAAAATAGGGACATACCATGTTTTTTATTTTCGCACGTAAAATTTCCCGAATCGGAAATATCGACTATTGGAAAATATGACATCGTATTTCTGCACTCCGAAATGTCTATGCTTGTGAAAGCCGTGCAAGATCCATATTCAGAACCACATAGATGATAAGTTGAATAAGTTCACTTGGTTTAAACCATAGAGCTACTGCTTCCAGTTATATATAGTAATCTTGTAGAAAATGGACAGCTAAAAGAAGAAACTATAATATGCATGAACTTAGCGGAGGAATAACTTATCCAAAAATAATACGAATAGTTAAAATTAAACGTGAAAACTGAGGTTTCGGATTCTGAAATGTCGGAAATAGGAACAATGACACGTTCCTATGTGAACACATAGGATTTCTGGATATGTTGCAAATTCAGAAATTAGAATATAACATGTTCCAAATTGGAAAAAATATGACATAGATTTCTGAATTCCGAAGTGTCAAAAATTCCAATAGGAACATGGACATGTTCATATTTGAACACATTGAATTTCTGTATATGTCGCAAAATCGAAAATCGGGACATAAAAATATATAGTCATCTTGTAGAAAATGGACAACTAAAAGAAGAAACTATAACATGCATTGACTTAGAGGAGGAATAACTTATCCAAAAATAATACGAACAGTTAAAATAAAACGTGAAAATTGAGGTTTTCCAGTTTCCGATATTCGAACTCGAAAATTGGAAATAGGATCTTCGAAATTTCTTTATTTAAAAATACAAAACTTCTGAGATTCTAAATGTCGCAAATCGGATCTTGGGGAATACATATGGTGTTCCAAATTGGAAAAAATATTGTGTTCTTTATTTGCAAATTCTTTTTATAGAATTCCAAATGGACAACTAAAAGAAGGAACTATAATCAAAATTACCCAATGTTCATGCAACATTGTACATAATGTAACGTACGTTTAAGTTCTTTATTGGAAAACATAGGATATAGAATTTTTGCAATCCGAAATGTCGCAAAATCGAAAAATTTTCTATTCCTTATTTGCAAATCCTAAGTTGGGGAATTAAAAATAGGAACATGTGTCGAAATAGCATAAATACTAATACCTATATGTTTGGAAATAGAAACATCAACTTGTTCCTATATGAACACAGGATTTTTGGATATGTTGCAAAATCAGAAATCGATGAATTGAAATAGGAAAAAATAGGAGATAGATTTCTGGATTCCTAAATGTCGGAAATCCGAAATAGGAACATCAACATGTTTGTATTTGAACACATGATTTCTCGATATGTTGCAAAATTAGAAATCTAAAGATAGCATGTTCCTTATTGGAAAACATAGGATATACATTTTTAGATTCCCAAATGTCTAAAATCGACAATAGGAACATGGACATGTTTGTATTTCAACACATAGGATTTCTGCTGGATATGTTTATAGCTCAAACAAATTCAAACCAGAGCAATAAAATATGTTAATGAACAACAACAACCAAAATAATGAAATATGTTAATGCGAAGAATTTTGTTTTTATATATCCATTTTATTCTAGTCAAATGATTATGTTACATTCCAAATTTTTTTATTCATTTTTTCATTCTGTTTCATTTCAGAAGAAAAAATAACCATCACATTACAGAGACTATAGTAACTGAATATTCTATTTCACTATTGCTACATGGTGTTGTCAACCTTTGTCCGCTGGTACAGGTTTCCGCATTAAACCAACTCAACTCACTCAATACATCATCTATTCGCCTCTGAATCTCTATCTCGGACGACATTCACAAGCATGAGCTACTTCTTCCAGTTATATATAGTGATCTTGTAGAAAATGGACAGCTAAAAGAAGGAACTATAATCAAAATTACCCAATGTTCATGCAACATTGTACGTAATGTAACGTATGTATAATTTCCTGTTTCTTTTTCTCTCAATCAGTTTCACATTGTTCATGCATCTAATGTTTTTATCTCCCATTCATGTCTAACATACTTCATCTCACATGACTATTGCATTGATTACACTCGAGGTTGTCAGAGTGGATGCAACAATTATTGGAGATCCTACACCTTACCACTTACCACTTACCTCTACCTTCTCCTTCGGCAAGTAGTTGTTCTATTCCAGTCAACACTAGCTCAATAAATGAAAACCCTAGCTTCGCTGGACCGACTATCCCATTCACATCACTCTCCTCTTCTACCAAAGTTTGGAACATTCAAGGCTGAGTTACTGCCAAGACAAACATTTATGAATATGGAAACCAATGAGGGTATGGAAAAGTGTTTGGATTTGACCTTGTTAATTCTTCACACGATGAAATACATATATCTGCATTCAATGAATTGGCAATATCTTTGTATGACCAAATAGAAATAGGAATACTGTACATCGTATCAAATGGCACAGTTAAAGCATCCAACTCAATTTTCAACCATTTGAAAAGCCATAATGATATTTTTCTAGGTTCCACCTCAACCATTCAACCATGCTTAGATGACTACCCCTTAATACCTTCGTGTTGCTTCAACTTTAAAACTATTAAGGAGATTCAAACTATACCAGTAAATTCCATGGGTGACCTTGTTGGACTTGTCATTTTAGTTTCACCTACATCCACGATACTAAAACGGGATGGTGTTGAAACTGTTAGGCGAACCATTGGACTTCGTGACATGTTAGGTTATAGTATTGACATAACACTTTGGGGAGAGCATTACCAAATTCAAGGAGCTGAGCTTGCCAACCTTCAATGTTTACTTACTCCTCCAGCAGTAGTGATCAAGGGTGGGTGTGTTACAGATTTTAATGAAAAATCTGTTGGCACTATCTCTACTATATTCATAAACCCAAATATTGAACAAACATCAGTTCTCCAGAAATGGTTTAATGAAAATGGATTTCATTCAGCATCTCCGTCTTTGAGCCGCAAATTCAGTGCCTCTCAATCTGCTCGTCGAAAATTCATTACCATCAATGAGCTACAAACTCTTCAAGCATTTGAAAAAGCTGTTTGGTATTCTCTTGCTGCAACCATCACAAATTTTAACATGGATGAATTTCATTTCCTTGCATGCCCTCTTTTTGTTGATGGCATACAATGCATGAAAAAGATTACTGACAAAGTTGGAGACATTTGACATTGTGGTAAATGTGATGGTGAGTTTCCTAAATGTGATTACTGATACATCCTAAAGGTTGACTTGGAAGATGTAACTGAATATCTTCATGGTGTGATCGCTTTTTATGATGCTGCAAACCAACTCATGGGCATCTCAGCAAAAGAGCCGTGTCTTCTCTCAACTGAATCAACATCAATTGTTGAAATAGTCCATAGAATCTGCAACAAACAATTACTTCTTACTCTTTCAATTAGAACAGAGACGTTCTACAAAAATGCACCCCTAAAAGTTGTAATTGTGATGGTTGAAAATACATCATTAGCAACTTCATTGGATACATAAATATATAAGTTTGTTCAACTTGACACATATGCAGATTCTTTATTGTCTGTAATGAATGTTTTGGTCATCTCAGGAAAATACGTGTGTCTTCTGTCAACTGAATCAACATCAATTGTTGAAATTGCGCACCTAAAAGTTGTAATTGTCATGGTTGAGAATACATCATCGAAAACTTCACGGGATATATAAATATATACGTTTTTTCTACCTGATATATTCTCATATTCTTTGAAAATACATTCTCGCCAACTTCTCTATTGCAATTTGATACTTTCACTCTAGAACCTATCACTTAATATTGTTTTCCTAAATTCTTTATGCAACCTGTATAATTACTTTTGAATAGCATTAGAATTTGCTATTCTGTTTATTTATTGAATTAACAACTTTGTTTTCTTATTTGTTAACAACTGTTATATTTTTTTCATACTAGATTTTGTTTATCTATTTTGCTGCTTTCTAACAATTATCAACGTGCAACCTGATAAAACATGTTTATTCCAACAATATTATTTTCCAGATACATTCTCAGTTACCTACATGGAATCAGTTAATATTTCCTTTTTGTCTTCTGCTTTATACCGATAAAGTTTGCAATTAATACATATAGAAAATGTGTCACTGCCAACAATCAAAGCTTCAAACTATTTAACAATTTTACGGTTTTGTTGTCGGAATTATCCCAACCCATGACAATGAACAAGCCAATGCACAAAGAAGAATTGTATATGTATAGAACATAGATAAAAACAACAAGAGACAACGTCTTCTTTACAGAGCTGCACAGCTACTGATGGATATGTCTTGTCCAGTTTCTCATCTTGAACCTTCCAACAAACCTTCATGTCGACCATCTATGCTAAATCCATCGAGCACCTGCCTCGATGATTAACATCAATGATTTTGTAAAAAAATGGACCAATTGCATGATATGCGTGTCTGCTCAATTTGCAAAGAATGTTACCCTGGTATTGTAATGAAAAAATTCCATGATGCATATACTTTTTCTCGCTGCATTCTAGAATGAAAAGGCCACTGCTTTTCATTGGAAAACAATATGGATCCAGGCATCCAACCACCTGTGATTGCCGTACTTACACAAGTTGAAGAAATGTTGATTAGTCGTGCTAAACCAATTTTACAAGTTACACATGCTCATGGTGGTTAATATAAATATTCTGGACACACTATTTGCTTCCCCCAGGACATTTCCAATATTTCCAAATAGCTACCCCATTTAATATCAGAACTTTACATCCTTGTTGTTTGCAAATGCAACTCTACAAACAATCAATATGAATTGTTTGTTAGTCGTACACATGTTCTTGCTGCCCTTGAATACAAAATGGAAAATGACCCATACTACAAGGATGTACAGTTCAACTTAGTTGCATTATCTTCACTTCCTCTTGTATCAACAGACATTTCACCTTAGATTTCGCATGTTAATAGCTATGATACATTATCTCATCAGTAAAGCTTGTCCTCTACAGTTCATTCACCAAATTCATTTGAACACTATGAAATAGAATCCTCTTCATTTATTTCAACACAAACTAATGCTAGAATCGAGGTTGAAGAAATTAGGCAGTTGCTACATATACCAAATATTCCACTAGCACCTTCAATTGATTGGCCTCCTATAGGTATTTCCCCTATCAATGAGTACAACACATAAGGACTTATTTCCGTGGCTTTTCCAACTTTGTTCCCCACAGGTACAACAATGCTTAAACAACCATGTATTCATGGGGTTGATATGCATGAATATGCACTTCACCTAATTCACTATCATGAAAACATATTTGGCCAACATTCTCGGTTCCGGTACTACATATATAATGTAATTATGCGTCATCGGAGTAATGCTACTACCTCTGTTTTTGTCAAAACTAATCTTGAAGATACGCTACCTCCGACAATACTTGAACTTGTTAACCAATTTCAAGACATGCCTAATCAAAAAATTGGTGAGCGGGTCACAAGGTTTGGATCTTCATTACATGGAACACGCTCATATTGGAACAAAAGTAGGGTTGAACTAACAAATATGATCAATCAACAAGGTACACCAACTTTCTTCTTTACCCTTAGTGCAGCTGATACAAAATGGCCAGATTTGCATGTTCTAATGCATGCTGGACGTTCTACCGGTTTAGCTCAAGACTACCAATGCAAAGTACACAACATCATATCAAATCCACATATTACATCACAATACATGCACAATAGATTCAAAACATTCCTTCAAGAGGTGCTTGAAAAAGGTTTTCATGTAACATATTCTTGGTGCAGGTATTTTACCATCTCTTTGTTCTTATTTTTCTCTTCATATTTTTCACTTTATACATTTCATTTCTAATATATTCCTTTTCCTCCCATGCAGATATGAATGGAAACATGCTGGATCGACACACATTCATGGTTTTATTTGGTTGGAATATGCACCAAATATGGACACCTTATATTGGGAAGATATTCTTGCAGTTGAAGCTGCAAATTGTTTTTTTGACACATATGTTACAACTTGGAATCCTCATGATACGTAGTTGTCAACATATGGGTTACACCATTCTACTTCAAATGATCCATGCAGTCTTGCATCACCATCCATAATTGCATCAAACTACTCAGCTGACTATGAAGAACTTGTAAATTTTGTTCAAAGACACACGAGATGCTCAGAATCAACTTGCCTTCACAAAAAAGGAACACTTGTTCAATGTCTCTATGGTTTTCCATATGAGTTGCAAGCTGCTTCTTCATTATCCGTTGATGCAAATGGACGTAAAACATACAATCCTGCAAGAAATGATTCCCTTATCAATATTCACAACCCTCCCATGCTTTCAATATGGAGGGCTAATGTTGATTGCCAACCTGTTCTTTCTAAACATGTTGTCCTCAAATACATCTCAAAGTATGCATCAAAGTAGAGAAAAAATAAGAAAGTTACCATGCAATTCTCTCTCTCCTTGCACATGCAGCACCAAGTGATGGCCCCATTCTTCATCCAATAAAAAAATTGCTTGCACAAACAGTTGCAGAATGAGACATTAGTGCACAAGAGACATGTTACATGATGCAAAAACTCCCACTTATTCTTTGTAGCCATCACTTCTTTTCACTGAATGTCAGTTAAAGTGTCTTCTACCGTGTTTCTAATAGCTCTAATAACATCCCTCCAACTCCGTTGTTCATATTTGCATACATGAAAATACCACTAGCTCTTGAACATCTAACCCTACTTGAAGCTGCTCGTTCTTGGTCTTTCTTTGCTAATAGGAAAAAAAATCCTTGGAAACAAAAATCTCATCACAAAATTGTTAGAGTCTATCCACAATTCATTTCCATTCCTCCATATGATTCTTTATCTTTTGAACCGTTTTGTTGGAGTGAACTTCTTTTATACAAATCTTTTCGTTCCATCCCTCGGGATATTGGAACAACAACTTCTGAAATTATTTCTCATTGGAAACATATTAAAGGCACATATAATATCTTCCATGTTGAACATGCACAAGAAGAACCCTGTACATCTCTATCCGATTATTCAAAGTACGATGTTATTACCTTTCCATTGTCCCATAACATGGATGAATGGGAACTTCTCTCTCAAATGAGACCAGGAAACAACATCCAAATTGATGGCCTTGAAATGCTTGGACATCGTGATTTTGACAAAAATCATGATTGGGCACATAACAATATAAACACCGACTTGCATCATACAGCAACATCATTCATTTACCTCAATCGCTTGTCCACCCAGCTACATGAAGACAACCTATCGTTGTCCAATTCACCTAATTCATTATCTCCCACACAATGCATAGCCTTTGATGTTTTTCATTTCTCATTTTAGAAACACTACATCCACTCCACCACTCATAATGGTGATTCAAGATACTGCAGGCACCGAGAAATCTTACCTGATATCTTGCTTAAAATTTGCACTACAAACTGCATCTGAACAAAGTACCTGCACACTTCTTCTCCTTGCTCCAACTGGTGTTGATGCTTTTAATATACATGCATCTACAATACATTCTGCTCTTCGAATACCCATTGGTGAAATGCAACCCCTTGAAGGTCAATCCATTTTAAAACTTCAAGAAGAACTTTGCCATATTCGCTATATTCTCATTGATGAAATGAGCTTTATCAAACAAAAGATGTTGACTCAAATTGATGCAATATTATGTCAAGCTTTCCCCTCAAATTGTACAATTCCATTTGGTGGTTGTTCCATAATCCTTGTTGGTGACTTTGGACAATTGCCTCATGTAAAGGACATCCCCATGCATGCAAGCTCATCCATTGGAACAACTCTCTGGCGTACATTTGACACTTTTATCATGCTAGAAACTATTTTTTGACAACAAGGAAATAGCCCTTCTCAAACTTCGTTTTGGAAACTCTTGCTAAGACTACGAAATGGGACACCAACTGTTGAAGACTGGGCACTCCTAATGACAAGAACAAGCTCATGCCTTTCAGATGTGGAAAAATGCTCTTTTCAACAATCTATCCACTTGTATCTCACCAATAGCTCTGTTGCACTGCACAATAAACAGATGCTGAAAAAGCTTAATATGCCAATTGCACATTGCTTCACAGAACAAAGGAACAAACATAGCCAGCGATCCATTGAAGACGAGCAGTTGTCATTAAAGGTCCTTCTTGCTATTGGTAAACACGTCATTTTAATTGCTAATTTATGGGTTCAAGCAGGACTTGTTAACGGCTCACTTGGAAAAGTCATGGACATTGTCTACAACTCCAATGAATAACCTCCCAGCTTACCATCTCTTGTTGTTGTCAAATTCCTCTATTACAAAGGACCCTTATGGGATGTTTTGAATCCTACTTATGTTCCAATATCTCCTATAACAAGGGGATCCCATAGGTAACTACCACTTCGTATAGCATGGGGTTTAACAATTCATAAAGTGCAAGGTATGACCCTACAAAATGTTAAAATAGATATTGGAAAAAATGATAGACAAGGACTCACATTCACTGCAATATCAAGAGTTACATCTCTTTCAGGCCTTCGCATTTCTCCACCCTTCTCTTTTTCCAGATACTCTCGAATTGAAGACAGTCCATTTGTCCAACGTAGGAAACAAGAGGAAAGCTTACTTGCTTCAAAGTATTTAAAAGCAAATTGTAGTTGAACCTTATCATTATTTGCTCAATAAATGTACTATTTTTTTTACCACTTGTTAATGTAAAAAATCTAGATTTGTTTAAGAAAACATCCAAAAAATGGATAAATATTTGCCTTTTAGACTAAACTTTCTTAGGAAACTAACACACTCAGTGTAAAACTTATTAACTACGACAATTATTATATATCAGGAAATAATTAACCTATAATTTTTTTAGATCAACTCTTATTTCCTTAAATGAACTTTAAATAAAGAAGATTTTTTTTTTCAAATTTCGATTTTCCAATTTCCGAAACACCATACCCAATTTTCGAAATCCAAAATTGAAAACCGCAAAGTCGAACTTTTGTTAAGAGTATTTATCTTATTCGTGGCTGCAAACATATGACCTTATGTATTCATATTTGATATATATATCTATTCACATTTCTAGGTAGATATTATTATGGTATTTGGTATTTCCTATATATATATATATATATATGTTCAATAAATTGATAAGTTTCAAGCATTTTAATATTATCACTCATATTGTCTACAACTCCAATGAACAACCTCCTACCTCACCATCTTTCAAAATAGTAAAACATATACTTTTGTTTCAAAAAACATAAAAAATATTAAAATAGTTTCATTTTAGACTAAATTGTCTTAGGAACTAAGATACTCATTATGAAAGTTATTATGTAGGAGATAATTATAGCTATCACGAAATAGTTAACATATAAAAATGAACGTATACAAATTTTAGATCAACTCTTATTTCTTTAAATGAACTTAAAAGAAAAAACAAAATAAAAAATTTCTCATTTTAAATTTTCGAAAGGTTCAGTTTTGAAACAACAGTTATTTACCCGATTTTCGAAAGGTTCAGTTTTGAAACAACAGTTATTCACCGTGTTCGCGATTTTTGATATTCGATATCTCGGATGTCGGAAACTCAGATTCACATTTTTTTGAGATATTTTGGTCCCTTCCTGATTGCGATTTCCAATTTTCGACTTCCGAAAAACAATAAACAATTTTTGAAAACCGAATCGGAAACCACAAAGTCGATTTTTACTTAAGGGTATTTTCCTTATTCAAGGTTTCCTATTTCATATATTTTGGATATTGAACAATGCAGACTCATGTTTTTGCTCAAATGATTTTCTAGCTTTCGGATTCTCCAATTTTCGAAACACAATACTCAATTTTCGAAAACCGATATCGGAAACCGCAAAATCGAATTTTTCTTAAGGGTATTTCCCTTATTTGCGATTTCCTATTTTTGATATTATGGATATGGAACAACGTAGACTCAGCTTTTTTGCTCAAATGATTTGAAAATTTAACATTCGAGTTATTTCTATGTCAAATCTTCTAAACGAAAATGTTTACAAAATATTTACAAAATGTTTGATTCTTCAGTAAATTTAAAAATATAGTTTCCGAATAAACAATCTTCTAGCTTGCTCTTAATATTCACCAACTTTTGCAAAATAAAATCGAAGTTAGACATCAAAATATATTTGATGCATATGTGATAATTTCAATAGGTACTAAAGTCTTAGATGAATATACAATTATTTGAATGCATCCATCATAGGAAAATGAACTCCTACCTCCTATAAAACATTCACATTTGAACCTTTCTCGCCCCTTCCAAAGGATTCTAGCGCTTCCTCTAGAGTCTAGACCGTATATATCGTATGTATAAATGAAAATTGACAAAATTTACTTTTTGTTTTCAATATTCGACAGTCAGAAGACAAACATTCAGTCCAAAAAACCAGACAAATGCACTTTTCGACATCGAACATATCGAAATTCGGAAATCGCTAACTATCAAACTGTATATTTTAGCTCTGTTTGACAGCTAACTATCTTCACAAAACAAGATTTGATTTTGTCACCGTTGAATTCATATTCATGTCTCAAAAACACCACAATAGCCATGATTATCATCAATTAGGGTTTAGGTAAAAATTAGAGTTAGAAATTTATTAATGTTTTTTTATAAAATTCCTAAAGAATGAAATGATTAAAATATCCAAAGTTAAGTAAAAGTTTTATGAAAGTGTTAATATTAATATAAAATAATAAAAGTATTGATTTAATATTAATATAGTATTATTATCTATTAGTACTATATTAATATGTGTATTAATATTAATATTTGTATTTGTATTAATATTAATATAGTATTAGTATCTACTAATATTATATTCATATTAATCTTAATAGTAATAAAATAAGCACTCTTATTTAATTGTGTCTATAATAACATCATAATTATTTTTAAGAAAAATTTAAATAAATGCCATGAGACCACCATGCTCATGTTTCTCTCTATAAATTCAATAATTATGTACTTTCCAGTTAAATAATGAAATGGTCACCACTGTATTAGAAATAATTTGAAATTGAAACATATGGTGTTCCTTAATGGAAAACATAGGACATAGGATTTTCCTATTTGCAATTTCCGATTATCGGGTATCTGAAACCAGAAATTCGACTTTTTCTTAAGGTTATTTGGGGTATCCGCTATTTCAGATTCCGATATCTCTGATATCAAAAATAGGAACATCCGCAGTTTCCGATTTGATTTTGAGTTGATGTTTAAATCAATACATTAGATTGCAAAACATTAGAATCTTTCCAAAACTACAAACGTATCCAACTTGCACATAGCCTATGTTCCGATTTCCCATTTCCCAAATTCCCATTTCCGACATTTCAAATTCCGAACTAAATTATGATAATTTTTTCCATAAAATAACTCTCTAACATCCATATTATAAAAACTTTCCCCATTTTCTTAAAAGAGAAAACAAATTCAAAATCAATCTCAATAAATCTTATTAACTATAACCATTGTTCCGGGGGATAACACTTATATATATTTTAATAAATAGAAAATAACTCTCTAACATCCATATTATAAAAACTTTCCCCATTTTCTTAAAAAGAAGAAACTCAAAATCAATCTCAATAAATCTTAATAACTATAACCATTGTTCTCGGGGATAACACACATATATATTGGGTTTAGCATACAAATAGTTATATATAAGAGTAACTAATACGTAATTAGAAATCAAACGAGCACGCCATGATAATCCTACTTATGTTTCGAAGCAGAAATTTCATACACCCACAAATTCCATTTTACTATTTTCAATTGCCCAATTTCCAATTTTCAAAAATTTCGATTCTGAAATCCTATGTCCTATGTTTTCCAACAACATACACCCTATGTTCCAATTTCCGATTCCCCAATTCCAATTTGTGACAATTCCGATCTTGAAAGTTTGGTTTTTTCAAATAAACAAAAACCTAAGTTCCGCAATTTCTGAAATAGAAAGTTCGAAAACCGGTAAAAGTTTGGAAACGTGTGAAAATAGCAAACATATTTTGTCCCGATTTCAGATTTTCCTACATATACACAAATCTTATGTGTTCAAATACAATTCACAATTTTCGCTTTCACAAATCTTGATCTCGAATCATCTTCAAACTTGATATTTATTAACATAAATAATTGTCATTGGATATTTAAATAAATTTCATATACCCAAATCAAGCTATTCACGCATATTAGATCTTTAAACTTCATATTATTTTTTTTGTAAGTTTGCATTGCTATTAATCAACTATACAAAATATTACAGAAAATCGAGAAATATGATCAAGTGAAAATAATGCTCTAACAACCACTCTAATCTGTTAAAAGCAAAAAACTCTACAGTTGAAGTGTACCGAGCATAAAAACCATACAAATAATGAATGTTGTTGCCTAAGTAAAATTTAAACAAAATTACAGACATATTCAAAAGAGCCACAATAACCCATGCGATATATGGGGGGCTACGCACAAAATTACTATCAACAAATGTTTACGAAGAAACCTTGAAAACTAAAAAACAACATAAACTTATAAGTAAACAAAAGGAACCAAAATAGAAAAAAAACGAAACAAAAACAATCTCATGGGTTAGCACCACTGGTACTGATAGTCAGATCCTGCATGTCTTGCGTTTCCTCAACCATAGGACAAGGCCCAAAGACTTCCTTGTTTGAAGATGGTAGACTGTGCTTTAGCGACAGAACAACCGCTTTCCCGACAGAGGCATCCAATTTTCCCACAGAAGGATTCGCTTTGCCGACAGAAGCATGTGCTTTCCCCACAGAAGCATCAGATTCAAGAGCTCCTTTGAAAAGTCTGCTTATTGTAAAAGGCATTGTAGATACAATGGGTATCATAGGAGCTGGGTCGACATTCATTTCTAGAGCCATAGAGACATTGCCGCTACCTCCATCACCCTACGAGTCAAGTCCCACAGCTAATTTTTTCCACATGCCCGTGATATTTCTCTCCATGATAACCATATCTAAGTCCAGCATTTTCGCCGTAGCCTCTGAAATTTTCAACTTACTATTATTCCATATCCCTAGCATTTCCTCCATGAGGGACCCCATCATGTTTTTTACATTCCAATAGTGATTCGGGCTTACCCCATCAATATCACGAGCAAGATTCTTGTTTACCAACCTCCTTTCCTAGTCATCTATTATGGACCAAACTTGCAGAAAAATATCATTGTTGTAACCATCTACTTTTGTCACACGCGCCCTCATTGCGCACGACCGCGGCCACTTATAGCACGACGAGCCGTGGAATGCTGCTTGGACATAGTATGATGGTTCAAATGCAAAAAAAAATGGAGGAAAGGCTGGAAGAACGGTTCTGCAACAAAATTGGGGAAGAACAAAAATGGCCGAAGACCCAATCAGTTAGGCAAGAAATAGCTGAGCGCAATTAGGGAGAAAGATTCATCACCATGCTAAAACAAAAAAGAGGCCATTAATGGGGAAAAAAATATTACTGTACCACTTCCACTTACCGACCAAGCGAAAATGTATTGTAAGCACATAATAAAATGACCTGCACGTCAAATCATCCCTTACCTCAGCAGTGACAGTGTCCTCCATTGAAGCTGATACGTGATAACAGATCTTTGTTGACAACGATTAATTAATTAATGCCATCTCCAACAACTATAATCCCATCATTAAAAATCGAATATAATAACCGAAAAATTTAATCATAACCGTGCTGTATCTAAACTCAATAATCGAAACTCTTCACGATAGACGTCACTACTGAATCAACTGCAATCCCAGCATTAAAACTCCACCCACTTCATTAATGCGTAATGAGTGCAGGATAGATGACACAAACAAGTACAACATCAATCTGTGACAATATACATGTCCATTCCTTGCTTGCTATTTGATTCTCATCATTCACATCCATGGTTAAACTTCATATTTATTAATATAAATAATTGTTATTATTCAATCTATAAACCTCATAAATTTGTTTCTTAAAAATTTAATGTATACATTAAAATTTATAATTCTTTACAAATATTATATTTTATATCCCTTTCTAACTCATTTTTGGAAATAAAATTAAATCATATAATTTCCAATATATATAAACAAATTTAAATAACATTATATATATTATGATTATTTTTATTTTATAATATTTATTCTCGATGTCTGAAACACAAGACCAAATTTCCGAAATCGGATATCGAGAACTGGAAATTCCAGTTTTTCTTATGGTTATTAGGGCTATCGGCGATTTGTGGTTCGAATAATTAAATCCGAAATATCGAAAATCCAAGAAATCAATAAACATTACAAATAAAAAAACCTATGTTTCCACTTTGTAATATCCGAAATATTCAAAATCGAAAATCGCAAATCTAGGAAATTATTTTAACAAAAACCTTAATGTCCGGTTTCGAATATCCAAAAGACAAAGGTTCGGTTGCGAAAAGACACAATATTTTTACACTCTCTGAAAAACTATATAATATTGGGCATACCCTAAATAACCTTAACAAAATCTAAATTTCCGGTTTCCGATACCCAGAAATCGGATGTTTGAAATGTCGAAAATAGGAAATCGGGGAATAAGACAAAAAATCAGAAAATATCACAAAAATATTTTGTCATATTTCCGATATCCGGTTTTTTTTTCATATTTTGTGATATTTCTGGAATAATAAATAGTGAAGCCAACAAATTATTTCAACAAAATCTTGAGTATCCCTTTTTGGATATCCGAAATATCGGAAATCGGGGATACCCCAAGTAACCTTAACAAACAATGGAATTTGCGATTTTTGATACCCGAAAATCGAAAATTGGAAGTAGAAAATGGGAAACACCGAATTGTCTTGCAAAGACAGAAAATTAGAGGACAACCCCCTGAAAGCTAAGTGTATTTCGTTAACATATTCCCAAACAAGTTGCAAAGTTAACATTACTTTGAGCATAAACTCACTCCTAAACAAGATAACTAATAATTTCAAGATAGAACTATTACAAAATATAACGAATGAAATAAAACAAAGAATTAATGTGCAAACATGCAAATCAAAATTACTTATTTCAACTTAATTTAGACCAACTTAGCAAATAAGTGTTAAAGATACACAAATTGCAAAAAACATTGTTTCTTGGACTTACACAATAAGTCCAAATTTGCGATAGAAATTTCTTTCCCCAGCACAACTGTATACGTAAATATTTGAAAATATTACCAAAACGTGCAATTACAGAAATAAATAGTTTCTAGATTTGCTCAAGGGAATAATGCCATTTAGAACCCAATAAATCCAGAATGTCATCAACTTCCTGAAAATGAACATTCCTCAATTGCATTTTGTTCTTGCAAATTTGGTAGGAAATTTCCTCCCTTCTGTTTTTTTTTCGATTCTTTGATGAACATCTTTGTCCGAGCTATTGAGGCATGGGAAAATTCTATCCATTTCTTGATCTCTTGCACCATTAAATGACTGATTTGTTGGATCAACTCTTTGGAATCATCAAACTTCTTTTCCACTTCTTCCAAATGAACTTTAGGACAAAGTGTCTCACTGAGAGGTTCCAAAACAGGTAAACTCAAATAGGTTAGAAAATTATTTGAAGCAGACCACGTGTTTTCACAAACCTTTTGTCCTGCATTGACTAGAGCTTCAACTGAATCACACATAGCATCCCATGTCTCAATGGAAACTTCAATTGTTTTCAGCTCTAACTTGTCTAAAATTTGGAAGCCATCAGGTCTTTCCTTAATATGATTTTTCCAACCTCTTACTTGCTCTAAAGCAATGGATGCTACTCTTATCCGATGATGGTGACCCTCAAGAGTATCAAAATGCTTGATAAAATTCTCATACAGGCCTTGCATATCATCAAAAAAACTATACAAATCTATCACAGCCTATTGAAATTCTTCCTGTATTTTACAGAGTGCCTGTTTAAAATCCTCAGGTTTCACATTGACAAAAGAGCAGCCTTTTGAGGCTAAATGGAGATCTTTCAGTTCTTGATTGACAAGAGAAATTTGTTCTGCTTGTTGTTGATTCACAATTTCTGCATTCCGAAGTTGCTGCTTGGCTTCTTCAGCTTTCTTTTTCCATTTCTCTATTTTGTCTTCATGTTCTTGTTTCAATTTCCCAATCTATTGTTCATACCTCTATTGTGTTTCTGCTAACTCCCATTTGGCCTTCTTCAATTCCTTTTGTTTTTCACCAAGAGCCAAACTTAATTGCGAAACATATTGAAAATTACATGTAGAAAAAACTCCCATGGCAGCTACTGACTCCACTACCCCTTGCTGCATATCACTTGTGTCTGCTTTCCATATGACCTAACCAATGGAAGACACATTTTTGGCTGAGATTTATCTGGCTCTCTTGGCTCCCGTTTTAACCACAACTTTATCCTTTTTACTCCAATAATATTTTCCAAAGGATACCACTGCATCTTCTCCAAAATCTGCGATAACTTCAGAAGATGAAATGATTTGCTGGTGAATGGTAACCAAAGGATCGGTTTGGGTTTGATTTAAAGGAATGTCTATGCTAAGAGGGAGAATATTCATATGAGAAGAGAAAGAGGTAAAAGTGAGTAATGTAAAAGAATTAGATATAGGCAAATCCTCCTTTTGAGGAAGAGTCATACAGACAAAAGGACTGTTGTCCTGAAAAATATAGGAAACTGGGGATGTAGTGATAGGCTGAGCTGATGAAAAGGAAGAACGAGAAATATGAATAGGTGAGTCAACAGAACTAGTGCACATGCAAATAGTAGCTAACATTATTGATGAAAAATTTACCTCCGGAAAACAATGCTGGAAATATGATGTACCTAACATATTGGAAAACCTTTGGATATTAGGGATATATGACACAACCATAGTCATAACAGCCTAAGCATATTCTTCCACATTTGTATCATGATTCTCAATATCAAATGACGATAAACAAATTACCTTTTGTGCAGAAGGTTCTTGCACAGGTGTATCTGGGATGGAACATTCTTGAACAAGCGTCTCCTCTTTCTTGCGAATTGAGATAAAAGAAATGGGATTTTCTTTTGTCCATGCTTCTAGCAATTGAGCCTGTTCAGAAACTACTACAATCTTCTATCTTTTAGGATTTAGTTCAGTTAACTATGTCTCATTTTGCAGTTGAGACCCGACTTTTTCAAAATTTCTTTTGAGTCCTACCCCTTTCTCCGACATATCTTCGATTTTTGTAAGAGAGGGCCTCGATGGGATTTCAAGAACACCTTTCCCCTTGTTCTTAGGTTGAACAACAATAGCAGCAGCAGACCTTGCTACTGTTAGAATTATTAATCCTCCCTTGACCATACCGTCTATTAGATTATTTAGCCTAATTTATGAACCTTAATTAATTAATTGGGTTCACTAGTACCATTGGGTCCACTTGGCCCAATGGGGCCACATGTACCAGTCACTAGAGTGTGGGGAACACTGATATAGGTTAAATTCCACTTACTGCATGTGCATGAATCAGTTTGGGCGCCTCCTAGACCAATCCCTACATTTTAGGAGCCACTGGGAGTCCCAGCACCAACCTACTTCAGTTAGTTGGAGTTAGTACTAGTTAGTCTTAGTTAGTTCCCAGTTACTTTCAGTTAGTTCACAATCAGTTAGATAGCGCAAGCTTTGCATGGATATGCATGGCTGCATGTGAAGTAGGTACCTTTTACCACCTACCACACTCAGTTGCACTGAGTTAAATAGCTGTCACTGATTGTTTGAGTTGTTGGACATCTGGGAGTTGATCTGTTGGAATCCGACATTGATTGAGACACCATGAGTTAGATGGTCAGTTAGCTACAATTAGATCCAGTAGATAGATTCGAATTGCATGTCATGCATTCGAATTGTTTACCTATGTAAACTATTTTAACACCGAATTTTATTATTGTGAATGATACTATAAATTCTTGAGTAATACTTGTCCGATTCCTGTGTGGTTTGTTTTGTTCAGTTTGTATCTTCATTCTCCATCTATTTGCTGCAAACATTATTAGAACTATTTGCTTGAAGATCTAAATGGAAATCAAATTCTAATAAGGTATCAGAGCCTTCTCGGGCAGGTTTCATGTTTGTTTCTCTCCATTGAACATCAGAAGTAGTTGGGTTTCCACATAAGTCCCCTATGAAAATTTGCTAGCTCTGACTTTATTTAGAGCAATGGAGAGGGTGTGACAGACCCTGGAAATATGTTCATGTCGAGAGGAAAAGCATGATTCTAACAGTTCAGATATTTTTAGTTTTGTAGTGATATTTTGCAGGTTCAACTTCATATGGATTTGATATTATTAGTTCCTCTTCTTACTCCATCCACAAGATATTCAAAATGGAATTCGAAGATGATTGCATCTCTGAAGAGACAAGGTATCTATGAGGTATCTATGGGACTTGGTAAAGATTCTTATGAATATGAGAAATACTGGATAAATGACGGTGATAGAGCTTATGGAGCAATATGTGGGACTTTTTCTCGAAGCTTGCTTATAAACCTTATTGAGTTTGCAAAATACCCAAAGGATCTCTGGATAGAATATTTGGGAAGCACAATGAGGATTGTTATATCAATATGGGGAGCACATTCAGAAACACAAGAGTTCTTTACTCAAAAGTCTCGGCCTCTACTCTCTTCGATGAAGTTGTTCAAGATGAATAAGAAGCAGAATCTTCTTCACAGTCAATTCAAATTGAAGAAAGTCTCCTTGGAGTGACTCCTTCTCCTGCTGCTCCGGAAGTGTATGAGATATATAATGTCTCATCTCCTCACATGGATGATCTAGAAGAAGACATTCAAATATTTTCTGTTGAATAAAATATCTCCTTCCATTATATGCAAAAATTCTCCAGTGATTCTTCTATTATAAATTATGTGCATAGTTTACCGGTGATTTCTCCACGAAAGGGCGAGGAATTTGATTTCTCTGTCTCTAATGATGTTGTTGGTGTGCAGATAAGTAATTATTTGGATATTTTGGAAATAATATTATATTGTAGGAGTGATCCATTCACTCTCATTGATCTATAGCTTCCAACAAATTCCTACACGATTGCATGCACCAATACTCATGGTTTTGAAGAAATGGAAAATTGTGCATCTACCAGCTCGGTGGAGCACACTCTTGGATCTGATATGGAATTTATTGGATCTGATATGATATGATATTACTTGGTTCTAGGGTTCAAGAGCTTTCAGTACCGCTTGTAGTTGTTCTCATCAATTTTGGTGTGAAGAAACAAGTACCAAAATTCTCTTTCAAAATTTCTGCTGGGGATTTGATGTCAGTTTTCTCTCATGAGTTTGCTGATATTATATTTTGTAAATATTTGGATATTTTGGAAATAATTTCAGGTTTTAGGAGTGATCCATTCACTCTCATTGAACTTGAGCTTCCAACAAATTTCTACATGATTGCATGCACCGATATTTAGAATTTTGAAGAAGGAGAAAATTGTGCATCTACCATCTCAGTGGAGAAAAATCTTGGATCTGATATGAAATTTATTGGATATGATATGATCTTATTTGGATCTGATCTGATATTAATTATAAATATTTCAGGTTCATGATATTTCAGTACTGCTTGTGGCCAGTTTCATCAATTTTGGTGTGACAAATCAAGTATCGAAAGTCTCCTTCAAAATTGTTGCTGGGGATTTGATTTTTTTGGATAGGACACAAATATTTTTGGGTATGATTTATTTTCTGATATGATAATATGTGGTTCAGGTTTTAATATTAAAGGGCTGACAGTATTGCTTGTAACATGTTTCATCAATTTTGGTGTGACAAATCAAGCACCGCAAGTCTCCTTCAATTTTGCTGCTGCGGATTCTATGTTAGTTTTATCTTATGAGATTGCTGATATTATATTTTGTGAATTATTGGATATTTATGAAGCTATATCAGATTATGGATCTCAAGCATTCACTCACCATAGTCCCAGGGCTTCTCTACCTTTGGTCACATGCTCATCTCCTCACAGAACTAGTAAAGAGGAAGACATTTTGCATTCGCCTGGACACTTGCTCCGAACACTTGGGGCTGATTTTACCACTCATGGTTTGTTGTTCAAGGATGAAGTATATTAGTTTCTAGGGTGTTCCT
Source organism: Pseudotsuga menziesii (assembly GCA_001517045.1). Classification (NCBI taxonomy): domain Eukaryota; kingdom Viridiplantae; phylum Streptophyta; class Pinopsida; order Pinales; family Pinaceae; genus Pseudotsuga; species Pseudotsuga menziesii. The sequence continues at coordinate 599,588 of LPNX010528348.1, forward strand.
CATATGGTTTGAATTCTCAAGAACCTTTTCTCTCTCTTCAGATTATTTCAGTTTCTCTACATGGGTCCAGTTTTCACCGTGCAACTGTTTATATTTCTGATTCAGTTGAGTGCATTGTTCTTCTTCGAAAGAGGAAGATTCCTCCAGAAATAAGCAATTTGTTTGGATTCATGGGTTCACCTGCACTGAACCAAGATACTGCTACTACATAGTGCTACAAATAGTAGCAAAAATTTTCATAAGTTTTTTCAAAATTTGTATTCCTGCTTATTTTGAGGGGGGGATTTTTCCCATGAGGTTTTCCCCTATTTCCTCGGTTGTATTAAGAAACATTCCGTCTTTTAGATTGTATTTGGGTAACCTATGGTCTTGTTACTAGGGCCCATAGTTGTCCAAGTTAGGATTCAGGGAGGGTGTTAGGAGTATTAATCCTCCCTTGACCATACTATCTATTAGATTATTTAGCCTAACTTAGGAACCTTAATTAATTAGTTGGGTCCACTAGTACCATTGGGTCCACTTGGCCTAATGGGGCCACATGTACCAATCACTGGAGTGTGGAGAAAACTGCTAGAGGTTAAATTCCACTTACTACATGTGAATGCATCAGTTTGGTCACCTCCTAGACCAATCCCTACATTTTAGGAGCCACTGGGAATGCCGACACCAACCTACTTCAGTTAGTTGGAGTTAGTACTAGTTAGTCTCAGTTAGCCCTCAGTTAATTTTAGTTAGTTCACAATAAATTATCTAGCACAATATTTTCATGGATAATGCATGGCTGCATGTGGAGTAGGCACCTTTGCCCACCTACCACACTTAGTTGCACTGAGTTAACTAGATGTCACTGATTGTTTGAGTTGTTTGACATCTGGGAGTTGATCTGTTGGACTCCAACATTGATAGAGACACCATGAGTTTGATGGTCAGTTAGCTACAGTCAGATCCAGTGTATAGATTAGAATTCAGTTAGCTACAGTCAAATCCTATGGATAGATTCGAATTGCATGTCATGCATTCAAATTCTTTTTCTATGTAAACAATTGTAACACCATATTTTATTATTGTGAATGATACTGTAAATTCCTGAGCAATACTTGTCCGATTTATGTGTGGTTTGTTTTGTTCAGTTTGTATCTTCATTCTCCATCTATTTGTTGCAAACATTATTAGAACTATCTTCTTGAAGATCTAGATGGAATTCAAATTCTAATAGCTGCATGTTCTCTCACTTCTTATTCTCTCTTCTGCTTCTCAAGATCTTCTTTTATTCCGAGTTTATCTTCTCTTTCTCGCAGAGTTATTCTCTTAAGATGCTTTTGAAACAGGTACAAATGAGACTTTATCTTTGGATCAGTGATTTTACCAATCCCCTCCTGAAAAGTGATAGCTTCTCAGAACATGGAATCATCGGGCTCATTTTGATGAACATATTGAAATTTGACATGCTCATGAGCAAATAGATTATGCAAATATGCCATTGGGTCATGCATTCTTTTTAGTCCCTCCCCCAAACTCATAAAATAAATCTCTTTTCCCAACAAGGATGCACGAACATGATTCTGTACCGTAAGATTGCCAAGATTCACAGGAAATTTGGGCCAAGTCTTCTTCTTATGTTTGGTCAACTTGGAGAAAGTGCCATCAATCACAGTTTGATAGGAAAATTCTTGAAGCACCATTCGATCTGGAACTATTCTCGGAAGCAAGTGCACTATATTGCTGCCCCAAATCCTTATGTAAGAGAAATATTGTCCTACATACCAGTCACCATACACTGAAATGAATTCCCTATATTTTTGAGAGAATGTAGGAGCATCAACTTTAAAATTTTTGTAGTACATTGACTTGAGAAACATGTCATAGATCTCATAGACATGTCCCAAATATCAGCGCAATATATATGAATAAGTGGAAATTTCTCTCTCCAATTCCAATTTAGCTCCGGGAAACAAGAACATGCACATAATGCATCCATAACGAACCCTGACATGTAGAAAGATGGTTTTCGGTTGGCCGGGGTTCTCTGATATTTTTCAATTTCCTCCCACAAATTGTAAAACAGAATTTGCACCCAGTTGAAGGAATCACCTATAAGCAAAACATGGTTCGCCATAGGGACCCATATCGCTTTGAATAAGGAACAATTGGGTAAGCCAAATAACCTGCAAAACATGACGGCCAACAATGAGAAAGGCTCTATGAACCAAGAAACTGGATATGCCGAAAGTGAAACAGGAATCACTAGTGTTGGGTCATTCAGCCAAGATTTCACCACTTGTTCATTATTCATTTTGGCAAGGGTTTCATCGAAAAAACTCGCCGAGAAAAGCTGCTTGGGAGTTGCCAAACAATAAGCCCTAGCAAACACATCTGGATGAAACGAAGCAATAGAGACATTCTCTACAGCATTAAACATTCGTTGGTTAAGGTCGACGTGGTCTAATGCCCACTTAACAGGGTCCGTGTAAGGCATAAAATGAGGTCTTTTCGCAACACAATGAAGCCGAGAATTGTGTATGTGCATGTAGAAAGCTTCGTCATGACCAACAGAGGAAAAATCATCACTGTTAAAAACAACATAAATTCTGGACCAGTCCACATATGAGGAGTCAGACACATACCCACTCGTGTAAGTGAAAACACCGGCATTGGGATCTTTGATTTTATGCTCTTCAAGAGTAGTTTTAGATATGATATTCCTGGTCATAGCAAATACCTTCTCTGATTGAATTTTAGCAACCATGTCTAAAAACGACGAAAGTTTAAATTTACCTGGAAAAACGGTCAGAGAGTGAAAATTTACAGGTCAAAACCAAGAGTCTACGCACTGTGACAGAGAGGAAATGAACAGTAAAAAACCCTCGCCAGAGTGAAAAATACTAAGTTCGATTCTTTAAAAATCCAACTAAAATGGCCAAAATATTATTGGATGTAAATTTCTTATGGATCAACAGACAAGATCAAACAAACACCATAAAATATAAATTTTGAAAACATTTAGACTTCTGATTTGCATAATCAATAACCTGAGATTGGGAAACAAACATTGAGTTGAAAAATTAAGTTTGTTTCTCATTTTCGAGATCCACAATACCGTAAATCGGAAACTTGGAAAGGGGAGAAAATTATTAAGTAAAATCACGAAGTAAATATTCGACAAACAAACTTTTGCGATACTCACAAATCGATACTTCCACTTTGCGAAAGTAGATACAGTCGGAATTCTAAATTCTACTTTCTCGATTTCTTAATTTTTGATTCCCAATTCTTGAAATCGAGAAATTATATACATTCGCAAATTAGATAGCTCCAAAAAATGACGAGTTGTAAAATCCAAAAATCGCAATTGAGAAACAAGGGTTGTAAAACAAGTTAAAATTTAGTACAAAAATCAATAAATCAAAAGATAAAATTTACCTAAAATTTCAATACTCAGTGTTAAATTCCAGTCTTGCAAGGTAAGTCACAAAGGTTGGCTTGCGGAAAGACACAATATTTTACGCTCTCGGCGTTTTTTTGCACCTCTTGGTGCAAATGATAGTTTAAAAAGGTAGATCACACATGCCATGTAATTTAACTTGTAGAACACTCAACGAATACTATTGTATTGACATGGTCAAAATGATTAGTAATAGTGGGTTCAAATAGCTGGCACCCAGCATAATAAAATTCTTAAATGTTTTACACATTTCAAGGCTATTCTATAATGGGTATGCTAGAGTGTTAGCCATATTTGACAATTTACTTATTGATAGAAATAATTAAATATAAACAATTTCATTTTAATATAAAAATTTCAAAGTCCAAACGTTAAAGTTTCTATGTTTAAAGTAACAAATTTTAAATTTATTAGTAATTTATATTTTAACTTCAAATTTGAATACTTGTCCAATATACTTTTATAATATCATAAGTATTCAATGTAATAGTAAATTTTATGTTGTTGTATGGCTAAGTTTGTTTTATATTCAATGGCGTCCCCCGCCCCGCCTCTCCCCCCCCCAACACATATATAATTTCTATCGTAATTTATTTAATGATTATATAAATCAGATTACTTACTAACTTTGTAGTGTAGCAAGTATTTTGAAATTGCACTATAATGTGGGTGTACACAAGGGGCATGACATTTACCTTTCGGCTCACCTTGCACTGGGTGGAGCCTAATTGCATCTTTTATTGTTATTTTATGTCATTGTACGGTTTGGTCTGCAATTTGTGGGTACACAAACCTAAAATTTTATAATTTATCATTAACTTTGTAGGCTTGAATTTGTAGAAGGTTGAGTCTTGTCTCATATTAATAAAACAACATCACCTCATTTGTGAAACATCGAAAAGGGTTAAAACATGGCATCTTTTCTTTTTTCTCTTGGTATAATGGAGTACTTGAGCTATGCACACCTCTCTTCGAATGACTAGTTTTGCTTTAAGGATGAATGTAATGTCTTCTAGGGTTTGATTTCACACATGACAAGTTCATGCTAAGACTAGTTGCAATAATTCATGCTCAAGAGTGATATAAGATGCACTTTCTTGCTCATTCTTGATTGATGTTGCTAAGTTTCTCTCCTAATCCCAGTTTAACGTTGCTCTTGAAGTGATTTGGATTGAGTTGGGGTTTCTTTGCTAATATTTTGTCAACTTGATTAAGGAGACCATCCTACAAAGGAGCTCTCTATTGTTTAATTGGTCCTTGTACTTCTCTATATTCCCTAATTAAGGTTTGGCTACCTAACCTTTGAGGTTGTTGGTTTAGCCGTAGTTGCAAGTATTAAACTAGCACCTCTTTGCGTGCTCTTTGCAAAGCAAGGCTATGTAGACTTAGTGCTAATGACAATAGGCTTGAGATGGGTTAGACCCAATGTCACCAAAACCTAACCTCTCAACACTTTGGGTAATTCCATAACCCATGGAATACCTTAATTAATGAAAGATACCTGCAACCACCAACAAACGACAAATACCTTCCACCAAGCCTTGATGGCCATGATCAATGCTCTATCAGATTCAAACAATATTATATAAGACACAATAATCATACAATAATGGAGTTATTCACTTTATCACAATTCCCAAGAAATTATAACCAATCCCAAGACAATTCATGTTTTCCAAGCCAAGTCCTCGAAAAGGTGAGCTCCCTAGGATTAGAAGATCTCCACAACAGGGAACACTTGTAGGATGAACCAAAAATACTAAAGAGTAAGTAATTATTGATTTTAGGAAATTTCATGTATCCCAATGCACTTCATCCAAAGGAGACACCCTCTAGTCTTTATGAAGAAAACGATCGGGAAAATTTGTAGGGTGGACCAAAAATACAAAACCACATATATTTTTGGATTTTCAAATTTATTTAGATTTTTAGGGTTTTTCCAACAATATACTTATTTTATTTGTTTTTTGCATAAGATAAAGGATGTAAAAAATTGAGAGAGAGAGAGAGAGAGAGTAGGGAAAGAGACTTTATCTCAAACCCTAGGGCTATGAGAGATTGAGGATAATGTCCCCCCTCTTAATTCAATATTTGCAACAAGGGCTAAACTAGAAAACTCAAGGGTTTGGTAGCCAAACCTTAATTAGGGAAAATCTAAGTCCAAATCCTGATTAAACAATGGAGAGATCCTTTGTAAGATGGTCTCCTTAAGAAAGTTGACAAAATATTAGCAAAGAAACCCTAGAACTTAGTCCAAAGCACTTCAAGAGAAATGTCAAACTAGGGTTAGGAGAGAAAATTAACAACATTAATCAAGAATGAGAAATAAAGTGTGTCTTAAGTCACCCTTGAGCATAAGTTATTACAGCTAGTCTTAGCATCAACCCGCAATGCACAAAATCAAACCCTATAAGACTTCACATTCATTGTTCAAGCAACAATAATCATCCCAGGAGAGGTGCACATAGATCAAGTACTCCAATATACCAAGAGAAAAATAAAATTTACCAAGTTCGAACCCTTGTACATGTTTAACAAATGAGGTGATGTTGTTTTAGTTATATGAGGCAACCCTCAACTTTTTACAAATTCAAGCCTATAAAGTTAATGATAAATTATAAATTATAGTTTCGTGTAGCAGCAAATTGGGGACAAAACCACACAATGACATAAAATAACATTAAAAAGATGCAATGAGACTCAACTAAGTGCAAGGTGAGCCAAAAGAAGAATGTCATGCCCCAACTAACCCCAACATATGATTTTCCCTCAACATTAGAGTGCAAGAAGGATCTAGGAGGAAGAAGGGCATAGAGCTCGATAGGTAGGCTAAGATGAAGAAAATAAGGTATCAAGGTCATTTCATAGGGTAATCACTTTTGTTTGGGTTGCAGGTGCAAAGTAGTCACTTGACAAGGTGACTAAGTATGAGAGAACAACCATGGCAGGTTCAGAGAATGAGGCTACCTATTTCCATGAAGAAAGTGATGACACACAATTTTGAAGGGTTAACCAAACTAAGGCAGGACTCACCACTTTGGTGGAACTTGTTATGAGGATTCAAGAGTCCCTAGAACAACAAAAACAATCCAAAGATTCTACGGAGACCAAAGTAAGCAAAACCTTTAAGTCAAGTAATGATATATTAGTATTGGGTTTCAATGTCTACCTTAACCAAAGAAGTAGAGGATAAACTAACAAAATTTGAAGGTGCAGTGAAGTTGGTGGTGGAGAAAGTGCAGCACCATGAAGACACTATTTACCTTCTCAAATGAGTTGTCATGCATGGAGGTAGTTCAAATGGTTTGGTAAAGATCCAGATAAAGGTGCCAGAGTCATATGATGGTACTCATGATGTGAAGATGTTGGGGAACTTTTGTATGGACATGGAGCAATACCTTGAACAGATAAATGAGAGTTCAAATGAGGCTAGGGTGAACGTTGCCACCATGTTCTTAAAGGGAACAACAAATATTTAGTGGAGAAATCAAGTAGAGGATATTGCTGTTGGGAAGAATGTTTTCCAGATAGATAATTGGGTAGACATGAAGGAAGCCTTGCAAGCACAATTTGGTTCGGGTAACCAAACATGGATTGCAAGGAATAGGTTAATGTTGTTGAGGCATACCAACGAGATCCAAGATTACATCAAGGAATTATTTGGGATCATGTTAGATATCTAGAAAATGATTAAAGAGGATCAACTGTACTAATTTATGAAATGGTTGCAATATTGGGCACAAAACGAGTTGTGAAACCAAAAAAATGGAATTTTTTTCTAAATCCATTGCCACAACTAACAACATTCTAGACTTCAAGATGAGTTTCATGAGAAGTTAGGAGGAAAAAGAATGTGATGTGACAAAGAAGCAGCTCAACAAGGGTAAATAAAAGAAACAAGGGGAAAGATTCTATGAAGATGAGAGAAGAAAAACCAAAGAAAATAGACACACCCAAGGAGAAACAAAAGAACTTAATAAGTTGTGGGATTTGTGAAAAGGATCATTGTGAAAGAGACTTACCATTCAAGAAAACAAAGTTGAATGTTGTGGAACACCAATTAACTCTTGATCGTCAGTGAGAGTATTGCAGGTGTTGGGTGCCATAACCGAAGAAGAGATTATGGCTAAGGAAAATGAAGACATGGAGAACCTGTGCCATGTTCTAGTAGAAGTGAACAGGTAAGATCTTATTTGCCTTGTGGAAAATGGAGCCACCCATAAATTCATGAAAGTGGATGTTGTCTAAAATCTCAAGTTAAAGATTGAACCCGCAGGCAACTCGTTTAAGACATTGAACTCAGAGATAGAGAGGGTGGTTGGAATGACCAAGGGAGTAGTGACAAAGATATGAAGTGATTGGAAGGGGTAGGAAGAATTCACAATAGTCCCTATGGATTTATCATGGATAACACATGCATTACCCATTCCACATTTGGAAAATTTGTTTTTATTTTCAAGTAACTAGTAGATCATTGTCTTGACAATAAGGAAGCAAGTTGGTCAAGTCATGTAGATGACTTCTTTGCGATTAGTTGCAACAACCAAACAAGGCAACAAATTGATATATTATGAAGGGATCAATGATAGGTTGGAATTGAAAGAGAAAAATACAATAGCCAAGTCAGTGGAGAAGAGTGCAGAACAACCAAGATGTAGCGTAAGAAAAAAAACCTGAAGGTGTGACTGAGAGAAGGAGGGTTTGTTGATAATGCAAGGTGACCCAACAGAAGCCAAGAAGCCTTGGTATGTGGCATCCAAGGAAGAGTAGGAGAAGGCGTTGACTACACTTAGACAAGAGAATCAACAAGGTGATCCAGAGGAAGACCGATTGTTGGTAGAAGGAAATGGGAAAATTGGGTCTAACGTTCCCTGAATATTATACCTAAGTGCGAGTTACAGTATAGGTAGACCAAGCTCACCTCCAGAAGACAATAAATTCGATATATTCAAGGGAGGTGTCACTGAGTGGGCCACTTACCTCCAACTCACTACTAAATTTGGTAGGAAGTGGCCCTTGCCAAGGGAGTAGCAGTCGGTCCAAGACATTGGGAAGTTAATGGTAAGGAAAGAAAAGAAGTTACATATGAGTACAGTTGAAAGAGGTCCAACAACAGTTACTCATGATGCTTAGAGTACCATGAAAATAATGTATGAAGGGAGAGCAATATGCTAACTACAATGAATTTTGGTAGTAGGTAAAGAATTGGAGGGGATTGAGAAGTGAGTCCAAGAGAAGAAACACACAGGTGGAATCCGAACAAGGCGTTTCAGTTCACAAGTTTAGGCAAGGGAACACTAACATGGTGAGGACATGAAGTTCTATTAGCTACTTGACTTGTCCACACATGATACTTGTGAGTGGTCTAGGGACAATAAGTTGAGATGAAGAAATTTTGGCAGAAGATATTTTCATGTGGCATCACATAAGGTTGAGGAAGCAAACTAGTGCAGACAAATAACTTTGGACATGTATTATTGAAGAACAACTAGGAGAGAAGAGTCTTGTGACGATAGAAAGACCAAGATGGGAGTTCGAGCTAAGGGATCCTTGATGCTCTCACACCAATCATGATCATATTTTGTTTATATGACAACAGGTTGAGTGGGGGAGGATGCAACGTCCTCTCCCTTCAGTGGGATTGATCTCCCCATCGATGGGTAAGGGTGCACTTGACTACCATGTGGGGTTCCCACTTACCCACACTCGTGGATAAGGATTCAAGTAAGAAAATGACTAAGTGGGAAGGGAAACTAGCATGGGAGCATACAACAAGGTGACCAATTGGGAGTGCATAACAAGTGTGACCACGGAGTGGGCGTCGAACCTTTCCTAAGCAAGTGTCATCAGGGAGCACTTCACAACCAATGGGACTCCACAAGCAATCCCAACGTGAAGTGCATCCACGTAATGGTTAAATGGAAAGTGCACATGCTTGTGGTGATGCAAAGCAAGTAAAATATAGGAGTGGGTATCATCGTGTATAAAAGAGAGACAGTGGGCACAAAGGAGAGGAATCATGTAACACCCTAGTTTTGACCCCATGGTATTAAATTGCATATGATGTAAATATTGTATTAAATCATGGTGTGGAGCTCAAGGCAAAGGCCCCACCATGGATTTAGTGTTTTATGTTTCGACGATTAAAATCGATGCCAATGGTTTATGTGCTAGCTAGGCACAATATGTTTGAGACATCATGTAAAATGAAAATTAATAAAAATACCACAACTAGCTTTGTGCCGCAACGTTAAATATATGGGGGCATGATTTCACAAGGAATAGGGAGGGGGAAATATCCAAACCTTCAAGCCAATTGGGGAAAATCCAAATGTCAAAGGGAAAACCCATAGAGTGGTCAACCACCCTTTTTGTCTTTTATGCCCAGTCATCTAAAGTTGGTGAAGGAAGTTATTTCCTTGGGATGGGAAAGGTATTGAGGTCAAATTCGAATTTGGGAAGTCACCCATTTTTGGAAAGTGTGTTGTTGACTTGTGGGGCAAGTAAATGCTTGGGAATGCATGCCCAAGCCATTATGCACCCATGCCTTTCATTTCTGGACCCATTCCCATTCACGTGGAGGATCTCTCATGCAGGGAAGCTTGGAGAGCTCTATGTCACCCATCCTCATGGAGTTTTGGGCTCTCTCGTGCAGCAAGAAGATGACGAAGCTCTCTCCCTCACATTTTGATGTTGTTTCTCCATTTCTACATGCCCATAAATTGGTTTGGGTTCTTGTTGAGTGAATGTGTAGAAAGGATTGATGATTTGGGAGTTTTTAAGGGGCGCTTTTGTCCTCCTCATGTAGCAGGAGCTTGCTGCGTAATTACCTCCATGTTTTCTGTTGTTTCTCTATTTTTCCATACCCAAATTTTCATTTTTGGAGTTGTGCAGTGAATGGGAAAAGGAGACCCACGATTTGGGCATGGATGGGGGTCGTTTTAGCCTCTACAATGCCCATAAATGTTTGTGAGATCAAATTTTACTCACAGGCCATTTTCCCCCAATTTTACCAATTTGTTCTTGGTTGCAAACCCGTTTTTGGTTTGGTGTGTGTTTTCCCTCACATGGGCAGCCGTTTTCTTCAATTTCCCCAGGCTGGGAATTCGTTTTTGTAATGATCAATGGGTGGGTTCCCTCCCCCACAATTTGGCTGCATTTTCCCCATTGTTTTCCAAGCTATAAATTGTTTTTGGTAATGCCCAGTGAGTAGGAGAAGAGACCCACAATTTATCGGGTGTTTTTGAGTCCGTTTTGGCCACGTTAGGGCCAAAACGTCCATGGAAATTGAAATTTCTATTAGAGGTTTGTTTTACCCTTGTTTCCTTTTCATTTTGGCTTCTAGGACATTTTTGCCCATACCTAGCAATTGTATTTTTGTTGTGAAGTGCATGCTGGTGCTTTCTCGGCTGAGTAAGTCCAAGAGACCCACATGGTAGAGGGCATAACAATGTTTAGGTGTGATTGTTGGCTTTGCTGAGTAAGTCTAAAAAACCCGTACGCTATTGGATTGTTTCCCTAGCAGCCCGATAAACCCAAATGTAGTTTTGGATTAGCTGGGTTTTGATATGTATTTGGCTATGTGTGTAAGCTTGTTGTTCCTTAGTTCCTTGTGGAATCATGTTTGTCTCGGGGGTGGCAGTGATGCTGAGAGTTTTATGAGCACACTGGCTTATGATTGGGTGGAACGTTGCAGTGACGTAGCTAGTTGTGGGACAACTCAATCACAAGATACGTATTTACTTCTATTCTTATTTACTTACCTTTGCATCTGTATTTCTTTTAATAAATTATGATGAACACATGGAATGCTTGTATGGATGGTTTGCTTCCATTATATAGTTGCAAATGCTATGCATCTATGCATGTTTTTAATCCAATGCATTTTTATGTTTTATGTTAATGGGGCCAGTGCACCCATTTGACAGCAGCACAGTGTAGGTTGTGTCCTCTCCATCGTTGGGATGAGGGGTGGGGACGTGAAAAATCAAGCAAGAGTGATCAACCAAGGATCAACAAAGGAAGCAAGAGTAGCAAGGAGATCAATATTTGGGAGGAGACACAAATTCCCAAGGTTACAACAAAACCAATGAAGGGAGGAAGTGCCCAAGAAGATGGGATTGGGAAGGAGCGCCCATAGTTTGGGAAGGTGCTCCTAGGAAAGGTTTTTTTGTGTACTTCAAGAAACAAGACTAGGGACACATCCCCTTGTGTAAGGACCACACATGGTCCCTAAATTCTTAATTAAATAAAAAAAAATTACTTGTTGAAACAAATTTCTTTCTTTCGTTTATCTGAGAGTTTGCTTTGTTTAAACTGAAGGTCAAAGGTCATGTTTACTATACATATGTGTAGGTATAAAGCATCAAAATATGTACAAGTATAAAGCAACAAAATATGTACATAAATAGTGATAAAATTTAAACATATAAAGGTAGTAAAAGAATAACTTGTACATCTTTCTTTTCAGACAACATATATCTAAGAAAACTGCTAAAACATCATATATAAGAAACTAGTAAGTACTTGTGCAATTTCATACATGTATAAGGAGAACTAGTAGATATTTAGGAAAATACTTGAATATTAATAGTTTCCTTTGTAGCATTGTCAAAAGTTGCACCTCACTACAACCTGTAAAACCCAACTGCCCAAATAGATCTGCCACCCTGCCTACTAGGAGCAGCCTCGCCGACTCCCTAGCTTTAAGAAACCATGTTTCTTGAACCCCTGTGCCCAAAACTCGAGTACAACCAGTCCAACCAGTCCATATCCTTCCCTTTAGAACATAAAACAAGCCTCCTTTGCTTTTTTTTCTCAATTTTTCCCCAAATTATCCTTCTCCCCCGTGATCCCTTCGAAATCCCCCATCCTTTTCCTTATATTTTGTTTTTATCAATGACTCCTCCTGCCGACTTTTTACTACCCTTATCCCCATCTTTAATGTTTTATCCACCATAGTTATGTATTATGTCATTCCCATGTAATTCTCAATCCCATCATCACTTGTTATAAGAGCCACAATCCATTGACATTAATACAATATCTTATACACATTTACCAATATACACATTGTTATTTGCAAGTTAATTTGATATAAGAATCCAACGTCATTATTATTTTTTACTCTTTCTTTCCTCATAATATAATGACATTAAATGCTATAATAATGTGATAATATTATACTTATTTAATAACAAAGGTCCACATTAATTTATGAACAACATGTATTCACTATTACCATCTTCACAGTCCAATTGTACTTATATTTAAAACTTAATTAATTATTATATTAAAATAATACTTAATTTCAAACTTCACCGATCCTTCATGTCGTTATTACCACATTTAGCAATTGCACCTTAATTATATTTAAAGATTCAATTAATATTTATCGATCGTAATTTAAAGCTTTAATTAATATTTATTGATCAAGTTAATAATAATAATAATAATAATAATCGTATTAATAACACTCAACAACATTAACACATTTCACAATTATTAATCAATATTAATTATTATTAGACCTTGATAAATACTTATTCAGTTAATAATTAAATAATAATATTTTAACATCCATAACACTTATTAAATTAGCACTACAATAAAAAATTAAGTGAATAACAACCTAATTAAGATTATTAATCATCATTATAATTATTTCACGTTTATTGACCATAATTAATAATTAAACTCTAACCACAATTAATTAACCATTCCTTTATAATCTTGACGTAACTGTATCATTTTATAACTAAGACATGCAATAGTATTTATAATGTGATAATTCACAATTATATGGATTCAAGCCATAATTTGATAGTGCATTAGAAAACTCATACAACATATGTAGACGATCAATGTAAGCGTAGCTAATGCTTACATAGATCATGTAGGTACACTAATAGTATTCAACCACACATCACACATAATCATACAAGCTAGTATCTGCCGGCACATACTTAAGCATGAATTTGCAATGCCTAACAACTTACTAACTTAAATGATAATAAATTATGAAAACAACACATGTTCTTAGTTATCATCTAGTAGTTCAACAAGGTTTTAAACATACATATATAATTAATTAAATTACTCTTCATAACTTCAATGGCACTCCTATGTACCTGCTTCCTTTTATCTAATTCACAACTAACTTCCACATCCTATCCTTCCTCTGTTGGACTACCCTGGAGTGTCAACTACATGACCTAACTCCAGTTAGAACCCGTAAGCAAAAGTGATGACTACATTGACCAAACTTCTCCAGCAGGCACCCACTAGTCATCGTCACACACCTTGGGGAGCGTGTCGTAGCACAACCCTCCCATGACTCTGGGTTCAAGGGATAAACGATGGGTAATGCCTCCACCCCCCAATGGAACAAGGGACTATGTATACACCGACATAGTGACTGCATTGCGACTGTCGTATTCAGGTTTTGTCATCAAATAACCAATCTAGGCAGTTGGATTTTCCTGAAACCCTGCACCTACCCACACATCATGATAATAAACCAATAATCATACACAACAATAATGATCCATTCACATACCATTTCTCCTCTAGAATTCTTTCCCTCTATGTACTCCCATATTATAGGACTCATCTACCACTTCGCTCTTTTAAACCTGTAGGTTAGTCTCCTATCACAAGATCATGCAATATCGTGCAATCATCGATATGCATCCATATTTCATTACAGATAAACAACAATGTAATCATTTTCAATGTACCATGCATTGATATCATATCCATTATCTGACATATAACTCTAAATCGATATCCATGTAACATCATCTATTAAATTTGCATGATAGACACATAATCAAAACACGAACTTAATTTACAATGATAACGTAACACATAGATATATAAATTATGCAAAGTAATAAACCCATATGCCCACACTATCATCAAATTGACGATGCTCCATAATAATAAGAAAATACGAACATACAATAATAGTTTAGATAAAGTCAAAACAAGACATTACACTTTATAATTGAGATGCTGGCCATTGTCCACCCCTCCCTGTAATCTTGTTCACCTTGTAATATTAAGTTTATGGTGTTATGTATGTCTTATTGTTATGTAATAACTTCTTAAACATAACACCACACACACAACTTAATTGCATAACTTATTGGGCTGTGAACATCATTGCAATAGCTAAGTCTGTCGAGTGGTTCGCCTCTGATCAACGACCAATTCACTGCACAATCTACAAACGAATAAGTGGTAGACACATATTCTCATCAGCGTAGGAAACTCCCCATATTTTTCAACAAGTGATATAGTTTGGCTTCAGATTATCCAGTGATATAATTCTTCATTAGTATTATTATACCTCCCCTGTTGGAGTCGTGTCCTCGCTTTGGATTCAAATTTATTTATAAATTTATAAAGTGATTGATAATTTTATTTAGATGGTAATTTTTTTATTAAAATTTATAAAAAATACTTCAAAAAATTAATAATCAAAATAGACTCTTATTATCCCTGTCATATGCAGAGTTATATTGCATTTGATAATGCATTGACTGTTAATTAGTTTTAGTTTGACCAAAATTATTTTTAGTTTGTAGCCCTTGTTTATACTTATAATTTATTTGGAACGTCAGTTTTTACAGTGTTGAATGAAAGTCGTATTTTACTTTCTTACATTAATCAAAATAGGCTACCTACTATTTATAATATTTTTATATTTATAATTTATTTGTAAGGTTAGTTTTTACAGAATGGAAGTCTGGTTTTACTTTCTTGCAAGCAGTTGACGAAGTGAACGGAGAAGCGATTACTCATTCTTTTCTTTATGGTAAGCTAATTTTTGTTGAAATCATAATTTGGAGTGTTTAAATAGTAATTTCAGCGATATAGATAGTTTTAAAATAGGAGATTTACTCTAAATAAGACAAATACAATAACTAAAATTACAAAATTACAAAAATAAAAATTTACAAAAGCAATTTTGACTGAATTGGATCATAAATTCACAAAAAAAAAGCGAGGCGTTTTAGTTGTCTTTTATCCTACTTAGGCATTTACTCCTACCAAAATGTAGAAGATGCCGTCTGCATCAGAGAACAAAATTAAAGGTGGGGAGGATCTTATTTGAGGTGACTTGATAAGTTTTCAGCAATGCATTATTTAATGATGCAACTGCAATGATGTGAGTTGTCGGATCAGTACTGTAACATTAAATGGTGTATTGTAGGATATTTATTGTTTGCAATACTAAATGCTATTTATTGTTAGCAATATTAAATACTACACTATAGGATGTTTATTATTTGCCTAAAATAGGATTCAACTTTTCAAATTGAAATTGAAAGAAAAACAATGATATAAATTAGGACTACCAAGAATTTAATGTATTACACTTAGAAATGTACACTCATAAAAAATGATTTAATGACTTTTGGCAATAAAGAGAATAAAAGAAGAAGAAAAAAACATTTTAACGTCTACGAGGCTAAGAATATCTTTGGGATAGACCATGTCACATGCTGTTTTATGCAATTCAATCCTTTGCCTGTTTAAATTGATGATGAGCGCCCTACTTTCCTTAAAGGATTCACACTCTAAAATGAAATGTTTTTCTGTCTCCACCTTACCAGCGATGCAAAAAATACACACTCTTTCTACCCAAGCTTCTTTTGGCCTTTTCCAGCGCCCAGTCTCACAACGGAGTTGATGGGAATTAGTTCTTAATTGAGCAATAGGAATTTTGGATTTCCAAGGTATGTTGGCCCTTATGTACACCTTTTGATGTTTATTGTAGGTAGGGTTAAACTCTTCAATATAATACTTTCTCTTTCTCCCTAGCTCTTTATCCCAAGTTCGCTTGTGGAACTTATTGATAACAAAAGCCTTTATTTATTTACTATTCGTAGGGCACATGCTCAAGCACATATCCCACTCACTAAGCTATTTAATATTTTTCTGCATCCAAGTCTTCTTTCTAATGCACAATATGTCATTGAAGACAACCTTAGGCAATCTACCTTCTTCCATTTGCTCAACTCTTTCTAGATATCTTATGAGTCTCACCATAGCGATTACTTCAATAGAAGCCACCCCCATTTCACTTAGCATGATCTCGTATGGAACTGAACTCTTAATTTTGAACTTGCTTGTGATCCCGAAAAAACATACTCACAGAACGCGAAGGATACATATATGGAAGGAAGGATCTACTGTTCTGCCACTTCTACATGACGACTGGGGAGTGAAAAAATTGATGAATCCATGATCCCCCTTGAATGAATATTTCACCCCGCATCTCTCAAAACATGAGAGTAGAAAAACCAGGCACGAACGCATGGGTCAAATTGAGATATGTTTCTAGTGTTTTCTTGTCCCTGCAAGCAATACACGACACTCCAGAGCTGGGTGCTTTTCCCCATACTCTTCCCCTTCCAAGCAATAACTACCTCAAGCTCTTCTTCTCGCAGGAAAAAGAAAAAGAGGCCCCATAGAGATCGCACTCGGGATGAATTTAAGAAGGATAAACCTCCTACATTTGATGGTGAGGTAAAGACTGGACAAGAGGCTGAAGCTTGGATTTTTGGGATAAATAAGTACTTCCAATTTCAGGATTATTCGGGAAACATGAAGGCAAGGGTTTCCATATTCAATCTGAATGGAAGGGCATCCATTTGGTGGGAGCACTTCAAGCAAGTAAGGAAGATCAGTGAAAGGAGACTTAAGTGGAAATGGTTCCAGAAGTATTTCAAGCAAAAAAACATCTCTAACAGGTACTATGATGACAAGATCAAAGAATTCCATGAGCTGAGATTGGGATATGCAAATAAGTTCTTGGAATTGTTAAGGTATGTTAGGTACATCAGGGATGAAAAAGTGAAAATTCAGTGTTTCCTAAGTGGATTTCCTCAGTCTTACAAAGACAAAATCGAGTTTTCTGAGCCTAAAACTCTTGAAGAAGCAATTAGGGAGGCTAAGTATTGCTATGAGAAAAGAAAAGGGAAACCTGATTACCATAAGACATGGAAGGACAAGAATAATGAGAAGTTGGACCAAAGGAAGAAATGTTTCAAACCTTCTAGCTTCAGAAATCAGCAGAAGCAACCATCACAAGCTGAGAAGCACCCATCTAGAGTGATAGGAGAGAAACCAAGAGATCCACAACAAAACATAGAACCACTCCAATGTTGGAGATGTGGAGGACCCCACATGCGCATGAATTGTCCACTCGAGAATGAGAGTGCAAGGCTAGCTTACAACATGCAAGAAGCAGAAATAGTGGGTCAAGTAGCAAGGGTCGTCCCTAGGATTTATGCAGCACTGGAGGGCTGCTAGGCAGACCACCAGTCCACTATGGTTGAAGTTGCAGGTAAGATTGTTGATCAATCTGTTTCTATCTTGATTGACCCTGGTTCTACTCATAAGTACATTAATCCTAGAGTAGTGGATATTTGTGCCTTTAAGAAAGTAAATCATAACAAATCTTGGTTAGTTCAGTTAGCCACTGGAACTAAGAGAAAGGGTAGTGAAGTGATAGAGAAATGTCCATTGAGTATGAATGGATTGGTCACTTGTGTAGATCTGAATGTTCTACCGCTTGGTTCCTGTGATGTTCTCATTGGAATGGATTGGTTAGAATCTCACAGAGTAAAGCTTGCCTGTTATAATAAGGATTTTGAGTGCTTGGATGAAGAAGGAAACTCAAGGATTGTGAAAGGTATTCCAAAGGTGATTTCTGTGAGGAAGGTTTCAACAATGTAGCTGAAGAATTTCTATAGGAAAGGTTTCCAGTTGTATGCAGCTCACATTTTGGAGGCAACGAAGAGTGAAACTCCTAGGTTGGAGGACGTTCATGTGTTGCAGGAATTCAGGGATGTGTTTCTTGAAGAGATTCCAGGGCTTCCTCCAAAGAGGGACATTGATTTCACAATTGAACTTGTGTCGGGAGGAGCACCCTACAAAATGAGCATGCCAGAAATGTTAGAGATGAAGATGCAGCTGTAGGAGATGTTGGAGAAGAAGTATATCAGACCCAGTGTGTCTCCTTGGGGGGAACCAGATCTGTTTGTAAAGCAGAAAGATGGTACACTCAGGTTGTGTATTGATTACAGACAGCTGAACAAAGTCACAATGAATAATACATACCCTTTTCCTAGGATTGATGATCTCTTTGATCAAAGGAGAGGAGTGAAGGTATTTTCCAAGATTGACTTGAGGTCTGGTTACCATCAGGTAATAATCAAGGATGAAGACATTCATAAGACAACCTTTAGAACAAGGTATGGACATTATGAGTTTGTAGTGGTACCATTTGATCTCACAAATGCACCAGCTACATTTATGTGCCTTATGAACAGTGTCTTTAGCAGGTATTTTGACAAGTTTGTTCTTGTTTTCCTTGATGACATTCTTGTTTATTCCAAGAATGAGGAAGAGCATGAAGAGCATTTGAGATTGACATTGCAATTGCTCAGGGAGAATCAACTATATGCAAATCTGAGCAAGTGTGACTTCTATAGAGACAAAATTTAGTATTTGGGTCACATTATCTCTGAGGAAGGATATTATAGGAGATTCAAAGGTGGCACATGCCATCACTTCTTTGCAAAAGAAGGGGATAAAGTTTGAATGGACCTCGATGTGTGAAGAAAGCTTCTAGCAGTTGAAGAATCTTCTCACCAGTGCACTAGTATTGAAGGTTGTAGACCCATAGAAAGATTTTGTGGTGTGTACCGATGCATGCGGACAAGGGCTTGGAGGAGTCCTTATGCAAGACAACCACGTTGTATGTTATGAGTCAAGAAAGTTGAAGGAGCATGAGAAGAATTACGCTACTCATGATCTAGAGCTTGCATCCATAGTACATGCTCTTAAGATGTGAAGGCATTACTTGATGGGCAGAAGATTCGAGCTGAGGACAGACCATTGTGGTTTGAAGTATTTGTTCGATCATCCTATTTGAATGCTAGGCAAGCTAGATGGCTGGAGTTTCTATGTGAGTTTGATTTTGAAATCAAACACATAAAAGGAAAAGAGAATAAGGTAGCTGATGCACTCAGCGGGAAGGTGCAGGAAATGCATGTGGCATCTCTTAGTACTTGCCACTCAGATTTGAGGCAGCAAATTGTTAATCATACTGCTAGAGATGAATTGTATGTGCAGGTCAAGGACAAATTACAGCAGCAAAGTCTTGAAAAGAGGTATGAGGGATATAAATTGGAAGAAGATGGAATTCTTACTTATATAGGCAGGATTTATATTCCAAATGTAGTAGATATGAGGAGAGTTGTTATGTATGATATCCATCAAGCTCCATATTCTGGTCACCCAGGATATCAAAAGATAATTGCTACAGCCAGAAAGTAGTATTTCTGGCCAGGGATGAAAAGGGACCTGGCTGAGTATATTTCAAGGTGCATGAGGTTTTTTGCAGCATTTTCCAGTTCCATAATGGAAATGGGAAGTTATTTCCATGGATTTTATTATAGGATTGCCAATGACCTGGAGACAACATGATTCAATCATGGTTGTGGTGGACAAGTTGACAAAGGCAACACATTTTATACCAGTTAAGTCTATGCATAAGACTGATGACATTGCAAAGATATTCATGAAGGAGATTTTCAAATTGCATGGATTGCCTAAGGCAATACACTACAACAAAAAATGGATTTAGCGTCAGATTTTAGTGTAATTTTTTCTCAATTGTGATGAACAATCTGGCGCTAAAACAGGCGCTATTGTACATTTTTGTAAAACGCCGTCTATTGCGTCTTTTGTTTCATCTTTTTAAACGTCCATTTTTGCTTCCTTTGTTGTGCCCATTTTTTTGCGTCTTTTTTTACACCTTTGTTGTGCCCATTTTTTGCGTCTTTTTGTGCCCAATTTTGCATCTTTTTTGTGCCCTTGGTTACGTCCTTGTTTGCACCTAGTTTGGCGCCCAGTTTAGCATCCAATGTTGCATATGATGTTGCTCCTAATTTGACGTCAAGTTTGGCACCCAATTTTGTATCTATTTTTACGTCTACATTTGCATCTAGCTTTACGTCTAGTTTTACTTCTAATTTTGCATCCCATTTTACATATTTTTTTGCGTCCATGTTTGTGCCCAAAATATCATCATATTTCACGTCCTCTTTTGCGTCTAGGTTTGCACCTACTATTCCCTCCTGGTTGATGTCTTTTTTTGCATCTAGGTTTGCACCCGGCTTGCACCTAATGTTGCACCTATGTTTGTGTGTAATATTGTGTCATGTTTTACATCCAATATTGCATCTAGTTTTACATCCAATGTTTCAACCCATTTTACACCCAATATTGTATCTCGTTTTATGCCTTTCTTTGTGCCAAGTTTTGCTTACAGTTTTGCGCCTAGTCTTGTGCTTGGCTTTACATCGAATGATGCATCCAATTTTATGCCAAATTTAGCGTCCAATTTTATGTCAACTTTAGCATCCAATTTTGCGTCCAACCGAGAATCCACTTTTGCATCTACTATTGCATCTAGTTTTCGGCATCACATCTTCTTTTGCGTCTAAGTTTGCACCTATTATTCCATCTTGGTTGATGTCTTTTTTTGCATCTAAGTTTGCAACCAATGTTGCACCTAATGTTGCACCCATGTTTATGTCTAATGTTGTGTCATGTCTTACATCCAATATGACATCTACTTTTATATCCAATGTTTCATCCCATTCTACATCCAATATTGTATCTCGTTTTAACTCTTTCTCTGTGTCAAGCATTGCTCACAGTTTTATGTCTAGTGTTGTGCCTGGTTTTACATCAAATGATGTGCCCAATTTTATGCCAACTTTAGCATCCAACCAAGAATCCACTTTTGCATATACTATTGCATATAGTTTTGGGCCTAATATTGAATATAGTTTTGAGCATTTAATTGTGTCTAGTTTTTTCATCCATTTTTATGTTTACTGTGATGTCCATTTTTGTGTCCACATTGTCTTATGTGACGTCCACTTTTATATCCATGTTGGCATTTGGTGTGACGTCTACTTTCGCGTCATGTTTTTCATCCAGATTTGCAATTAGTGTTGCATATAATGTTGCATCCATTTTGTGTTTTGTTTTGTATTTACTGTTAATTAAGAATTTAAAATTCAATTATTAATAGTGAAATATAACATTTTTTATTGTTTTTGCATCCATTTTATTAACTTCAATTAAACGTTGAAATATATCAAAATTATCAAATATCATTCAAAATTCAAAATTAAAACATAACATTTCTGAAGAAGTTTACTGAAAATTCTCAACATCCATCCAAAAATAGTAATATCATCGTATATATAATGCTAATTATTTATCAAAAGAACATTGGCAATTTCCAATATAAATAAAGAAACAAGACATTACTAATTATATCACCATCTTCTTTAATCAAATCAACTAAAATTCAAATGTTTGATCAACGTATCAAAACCTTTCATGGATATCACTAGGGTAAAGTAAAAAGAAGTCAAACATATATATGATTTAAATACCAAACTAACAAAAAACAAGTTGTATAATATACATAAGTCAAAATTATAAATTTATCATAGTTATATATCATCAATAATATATGTAAATATAATCCAAAACGTATAATGTTCTTTAATCAAATCAACTAAGATTCAAATGTTTGATCAACATACCAAAACCTTTCATGGATATCATTATAGTAAAGCAAAGCGAAGTCAAATATATATGTGAATTAAATACCACTCTAACAAAAAAAATGTTGTATAATCTCTATATATAAATATAAAAGTCAAAATTATAAATGTATCATAGTTATATATGTAAATATAATGCAAAATGTATCATGTTCTTGCATAGCATCAGTCTCTAACTAGCACCACCAACATCATCATCAAGATCATGTTCATGATCATCAAAATCGTCATCATTGTCGCCATCATCATCATCACCATCATCATCTTCTTTTTCTTCTATATCCAATGTAGGCTCAACATAATTTGGGTCATTATCTATAGAGTCATCAATTGTTGTGATCTGGAAAAAAAAATTCAATATCAGATGTTAGTATTAATTTCACACCACAATGCATATTTCTCATATATTTTTAATATTACCTCATACCAAATTAAAAATAAGTATAATACAATTGCAATTAATGTGTGTGTACTAATATAACTACAAAAAAAAAGCAAAAAATGGAACTAAATGACAACTTTATTAAAATGTTTGAAGCTTTATCCAAGATATTGGCGGTCCTTTGGCATTCTAGTGTATTGCCTCTCTACTGCAATAAATCATTTGAAAATCTATCCAAGATATTGTAATCCCCTTTTTACTGAATCATAAGTGAAATGGCTTCACTGATGAATTTTCAAGTCTTCTAAAAATACATCCTACATTAGATGTCAATGTGTTTATGACATCTAAAGTCAATTGAATAGCCTAATGATGACTTACACAGATATGATAAAACTACCACCACTACATGAAAAACAAAAGTGAAACATAGAGGCACTTAGATCAGTTTTCACACCAAACATATTGAAATGGACCCAACTAATGAAATTCAAATTTCTCACAATTCGTTCAAAAGTTCAATTCATTTCAATAAAAAGCCATCAGACTAACTAGACCTATAACATTGACATGTGTTGCTCTATAAAGACTAGACATTGTAGTAGCTAAGCATGCTAGACTTACAATAGACTATCATTCATAGATATTGACAGCACACCAAATGAAGAGATCAATCCATCCCCTCGAGCTAGCCACAGTTCTAGAATGGAACATGTAAATGCCTTAAAAGAAATTTCTAGATCTTGGATTTTGATGCACTTTCTAAGGCTCCCTGGGAGAGGACCACTAAGCATATTGTCAAATGGCATCATCTTCACTGATATATTCTCTTAATTCAATTTTTCTTACCTTCTCCATTGGCCAAGACGTGATGAGAAATGGGAATCGATTCAACTCACCACATTCGACATGGCTTCTTCATAATTTATGTCAATCAATGCATGTGCATTAATTGAAATTGAACATATAAATAAAACTTGTCCATATTGAAAATGCTTAATTTAAGTAAATATGTGAAAGATGATTTATCAAACCAAATTCCTCTTCTCAACATTTCTAGGTGTAACCCCTGCCAAAAATATATTGGAGGAAACTAGAAGCCTGTCAAAACAGGGAGAAATGGAAGAGGGTTTAATGACTAGTGAAGACCTAAAATTTTTGAAACTTGCATAAGATCTTGCAAAAGCTTGTTATGAGATATGTATGTGACTACCATCGGCCTTGCACATAAAATAACCCATTTCCATACAAATCTTATTTTCAGCCGAGCCATCTGCGTAAATAAATTCAGCATCAAAGAAGCCTTAGTAGTTAGTACACGATATTGGAAGGTGGCAGGTCCTCTTGGCACTGAGGAGAATTAGTTATTTAGGTTAACATATACAAAAAAAAAACTACTAAAAATGAGACCAGGGATGCAAAAGAATATCAGAGGGTCATAATGATATTCAAGATTTGCCTATAGATCTAATTTTTCAAGAAATTTTGAGTTTGGTAATAGCAAACAATGGACAGATTAATAGGTTCCAGAATTATTTCTTCCAACTGTCATGTTTCTCAAGGTTATTGATCTCTCTGGCACCTTAATAACAGCATTACCAACTTAATTGGGGTAATTAAAATATAAATCCTCTGTCTTTTTTTGGGAGGTTTAGCTTCTTGGATAATGTACAAAGAAGGATAAGTCTTGATTTTATAACTTGAAAAAATATCTAGAAAGGTCCTTCTTCAACCCTATATTTTAGGGTGGTTACAAATAAAACATAAAATATAAAATTAGGTTGACATAAAGTAAAAAAAGAAAGGACCACAAATTCACCTCACCTATTTCATATATGCATTTATGCACTTTGAGTGCCTTGATTCTGTGTTTTGTGTGCAACATCAGCTTATGAACCATTCAGTTCATAACAAAAATGTGTGCATCTCTCACAATTGCCTCCAAAGATATGGCATTTATTCATATGAAATATATTGCGGCAACTGTGGTTTCTATGTTCAGATTGCAGCGCCTGGTTGAATATTCGGCTATGGGAAA
This sequence comes from Pseudotsuga menziesii, assembly GCA_001517045.1. Lineage (NCBI taxonomy): Eukaryota > Viridiplantae > Streptophyta > Pinopsida > Pinales > Pinaceae > Pseudotsuga > Pseudotsuga menziesii. The sequence continues at coordinate 624,118 of LPNX010528348.1, forward strand.
TCCAAAGCTCATTCACAGCTTGACTATGCTCATGAAGGGTGGTTTTTTCATTTTTCTTGAAAAGAAGAAGGCTGATTGATAGCCCTAGTATCCCCATCATAACTTCGTTCGGTTCAGTCTTTTTCACTTATAAAAATACATTTACAAAATAAAGGAGATCTAAATACCATCAATTATACTTTAAGCTTTTAACTCACATTTATTATTATCCTTGAAAAAAATTAAAATATAAATCATCTGTCTTTTTCTGGAAACAGAATTTCAATTAGGTTCTGAAAAAATTAAAAATTAAAATATAAATCCCCTATCTTCTTCTTGAAACAAAATTTCAATTAGGTAAGAACCCATAGATTTAATAAAATGTTATATACCCACCGTGATGTCATTTTTGAATGTGCTGCCAGCCCCGAGATCACTCCCTTTCATTATCCCTTATCTTCTCTTTGAAAATACTATGTCTGTTACCAAGTTCAATGCTGGAACTCGAAAACCCAAATGCTACATTGCAACAGGTAGACAAGGACAGGGGCAAGAACACGAGGCAGCTGACATGGGTGTTGCTCCTTAAGGCTCATCGTGCTGCTGGGTGCCTTGCCTGGCTTGCTATAGGATTGTGGACTCTTCTTAGCATGGTGAAGAAGAGGCTAATTTTCGGGCAAGGGGTGGCAATGGAGTCTGAGAAATCCAAAAAGGAGAAATTTTTTAAGCTTCTTAAGGCATTTTTGGTATTTGCACTAGCAGCACTTGTGTGTGAAGTATTTTCCTACTTGAATGGTTGGCATTTCTCTACACCTGATTTATACATGCCAAATTAATTTGGGATTCAAGATTTCTTGCAATGGATATATGTCGCTTGGGTTTCATTCAGATCCAATTACATTGCTCCCCTAATTCAAACTATGACAAACATTTGCATCTTTCTCTTTTTGCTTCAGTCAATAGACCGGATCGTTCTCTGCATCGGATGCTTTTGGATAAAGTATAAGAAGATCAAGCCGAAGCCGAAAGATCAATATTTTGAACTCAAGGATGTTGAACCACAAGGGCACGCCTATTGTAGTGACAATGGAGAATCCTAATTGGTGCAAATTCCCATGTGCAATGAAAGAGAGGTGTACGCACAATCAATTTCTGTTGTTTGTTAGCTTGATTTTCCAAAGGATCGGCTGTTAATTCAAGTACTAGATGATTCATATGAAGACGATGTTGAAGAAATTATCAGAGCAAAAGTCCTGAAGTGGAACTAGAAAGGCATCAACATTCATTACCGGCATCAGTTGATTAGGACTGGTTATAAAGTTGGCAATATGAAGCCTGCAATGAATTGTGATTATGTCAAAGACTATGAGTTCGTTGCAATTTTTGATGCAGACTTCCATCCAAACCTTGATTTCCTGAAACTGACTATTCCACATTTCAAGGATAATCCTGAACTCGGCTTGGTCTAGGCTCGGTGGGCTTTTTTAAATAGAGATGAAAATAATTGTTTGCTTCCAGTTCCGAGTTTAACATGTGACATAGAGAAAAACTCAATTGGAAGTTGGTGAGGAAGTTGTAGAAGAGTTTTATGATGTCATGGCAGTCTCGGGATCTACAGTTTGGCTGTATCTTGCTGGCATTTGTCTGGTCTCCATATCCAACTATCCTCTGTAGAGTCACTTGTAGCTTTTACTCACAATGATGGTGTTGGTGAATAACGGAATTGTTGAAGGTTTTCTAAGCTATGGGCAGCAGCAGCAGGGCTCTGTTTGCTGAAGGATGCACTGTAGTGATAGCCAAAATCTCTATCCCTAGCAATTATTAACCAGAAGACCTGGGCTTGGTCTTTTGATCAAGGATTCGTACCCTTCTGTAAGAGAGGTTCCAAGTTCTATGATTGTAGCATGTTTTCCTTCCTGAGATTTGGTCAATAAGAGCCTACATTTGCCATCGTTGTTTCCTTGTTGGGGATATCCTTTTTTCCTGGAATCTTATAGCAGAGAGAATGGCACCCAGCCTTGACTTTTCTGAGTGGTGGGAAGCTTCTAGGCTTCACACTAAAGCTTTTCATGTCCCCAACCAAACCAATTGTACTTTTGGGCTAACAGGGATTCTTATTCAATGTCATACTGTCAAAATTCTTGCCTGGATGGAAATCTATCATGTCCCCTTTTGGAATTTGCAATGTAACTATTTCCACTTGAAAACCAATATTCTTAAATATGAACTCTAATAAAATTTGGCCCTTGATATTAAATGTGAATTGAACTAAATTATAATTGCAATTTATAAATTTTAAATTTTTTTGTTATCCCAATACATCCTTATATGGTTAGGGGTTGTTGGTACCATAATATTCCCCGTCAAGTTTTTTAGATTTTGGTAGCACACATGTAAAGAGAACCTATATTTTTACTGCTGAAAAATCCATGAGTGCCCCACTCAGTCTAGTCAGTTATCTTTATCTCAAATATTTAAATCTTGTAACAGCATTACCAACTTAATTGGGGTAATTAAAATATAAATCCTGTCAGGTTTCTCAAGGTTATTGATCTCTCTGGAACCTTAATAACAGCATTACCAACTTAACTGGGGTAGTTAAAATATAAATCCTCTATATTTTTCTAGAAACAGAATTTCAATTAGGTTCTGAAAAAATTAAAATTTAAATCCCCTATCTTCTTCTTGAAACAAAATTTCAATTAGGTAAGAACCCACAGATTTAATAAAATGTTGGTTTACCTATAGTAAGAACCCAGAGAGGCTTCCAATTGTGACTAATGTTGGTTTACCTATAGTTGTTAGGTGAATTTTCTTGTGCATATTTGCGTGATATCAAGCCCACTAGGTAATTTTCCCACAAAATGTCGCAACAAAGAGTTTAACTAGAGTTCATTCTCCTTTGATATACATTTGCATGACTATGTTGGAGATCAATTGGCATGCAAATTTCACCTATTGGTTGTTAATTAGATAAATTATTGTGCCTTTCCTCCCTCTCTTGGTACCATATCGGTCATAGAGGCTGGGATCATATTTGTTTTGGCCATGATTGATACCCCTTTAAAATCTAATGAAACATGCTAGAGGCGGGGTCGATCGATGATCAGGAAGGTCGATGGCCTAGGAAGGCCACCTCCATTGCACTTGGGAGGGGGGTCTACCTAGCATGAGTTCAATCGATGATCAGGAAGGTCGATGGCTTAGGAAGGCCACCTCCATTGCACTTGGGAGGGGGGTCTACCTAGCATGAGGAGAGTGCACGTCATAATTTGTTAACACAGCTGCAGAACATCAATCTTTCCTTTCACTTTGAGGTAGAGCAGCAGGTGAATGGGGTATTTCACAATTTCTTTGGTTTCAACGGGACAGCTGGTGTTTGGCAAATAAAGTCTCTCGAGGAATTTGAAGGTTGGCTTGAAAGAACAACTATTGAAGATATGGACATTGATGTGCGTGCCCATCTGAAAGGGTGGAAATTTATTTTTCTCAATGATGTCACGGTTCTTTGTGAGATTCGAGAGACTTATGAAGCTTACAGGAAGCAACAACACTGATGGAATTCTGGTCCTATGGATATTTTTCGACTCTGCCTTCCAGATATAATTGCTTCCAAGATATCTGTTGGCAAGAAAGCAAACCTCATTCTACTATTCTTCCTTTTGAGAAAGTTGATTCTTCCATTTTATTCATTTACATTGTTCTATATCATTCTTCCGATGACCATGTTTGTACCAGAGGAAGAGCTACCTATCTAGGTAATATGCTATATACTTGTCGTGATGTCATTTTTGAATGTGTTGCTAGCCCCGAGATCATTCCCTTTCATTATCCCTTATCTTCTCTTTGAAAATACTATGTCTGTTACCAATTTCAATGATGGAACTCGAAAACCCAAATGCTGCATTGCAACAGGTAGACAAGGACAGGGGCAAGAACACGAGGCAGCTAACATGGGTGTTGCTCCTTAAGGCTCACCGTGCTGCTGGATGCCTTGCCTGGCTTGCTACAGGATTTTGGACTCTTCTTAGCATGGTGAAGAAGAGGCTAAGGCTAATTTTCATGCAAGGGGTGGCAATGGAGTCTGAGAAATCCAAAAAGGAGAAATTGTTTAAGCTTCTTAAGCCATTTTTGGTATTTGCACTAGTAGCACTAGTGTTTGAAATATTTTCCTACTTGAATGGTTGGCATTTCTCTACACCCGATTTATACATGCCAACTTCATTTGGGATTCAAGATTTCTTGCAATGGATATATCTCACTTGGGTTTCATTCAGATCCAATTACATTGCTCCCCCAATTCAAACTCTGGCAAACATGTGCATCTTTCTCTTTTTGCTTCAGTCTATAGACCGAATCGTTCTCTACATCGGATGCTTTTGGATAAAGTATAAGAATATCAAGCCAAAGCCAAAACATCAATATTTTGAACTCAAGGATGTTGGAACACAAGGGCACACCTATTGTAGTGACAATGCAGAATCCTAACTGGTGCAAATTCCCATGTGCAATGAAAGAGAGGTGTACACACAATCAATTTCTGTTGTTTGTCAGCTTGATTGGCCAAAGGATCGGCTGTTAATTCAAGTACTAGATGATTCATATGAAGACGATGTTCAAGAACTTATGAGAGTAGAAGTCCTGAAGTGGAACCAGAAAGGCATCAACATTCATTACCGGCATCGGTTGATTAGGACTGGTTATAAAGCTGGAAATCTGAAGGCTGCAATGAGTTGTGATTATGTCAAAGACTATGAGTTCGTTGCAATTTTTGATGCAGACTTCCAGCCAAACCTTGATTTCCTAAAATTGACTGTTCCACGTTTCAAGGACAATCCTGAACTCGGCTTGGTCCAGGCTCGATGGGCTTTTGCAAATAGAGATGAAAATAATTGTTCGCTTCTAGTTCCGAGTTTAACATGTGACACAGACTCACAGAGAAAAACTCAATTGGCAGTTGGTGAGGAAGTTGTAGAAGAGTTTTATGATGTCATGGCAGTCTCAGGATCTACAGTTTGGCTGTATCTTGTTGGCATTTGTCTGGTCTCCATATCCAACTGTCCTCTGTAGAGTCACTGGTAGCTTTTACTCACAATGATGGTGTTGGTGAATAACGGAATTGTTGAAGGTTTTCTAAGCTATGGGCAGCAGCAATAGGGCTCTGTTTGCTGAAGGATGCACTGTAGTGATAGCCAAAATCTCTATCCCTAGCAATTATTGACCAGAAGACCTGGGCTTGGTCTTTTGGTCAAGGATCCGTACCCTTCTGTAAGAGAGGTTCCAAGTTCTATGATTGCAACATGTTTTCCTTCCTGAGATCTGGTCAATAAGAGCCTACATTTTCCATCATTGTTTCCTTGTTGGGGATATCCTTTTTTCCTGGAATCTTGTAGCAGAGAGAATGGCACCCAGCCTTGACTTTCTGAGTGGTGGGAAGCTTTTAGGCTTCACACTAGAAGCTTTTCATGTCCCCAACCAAACCAATTGTACTTTTGGGCTTTCATGGATTCTTATTCAATGTCATACTGTCAAAATTCTTGCCTAGATGGAAATCTATCATGTCCCCTTTTGGAATTTGCAATGTAACTATTTCCACTTGAAAACCAATATTCTTAAATATGAACTCTAATAAAATTTGGCCCTTGATATTAAATGTGAATTGAACTAAATTATAATTGCAATTTATAAATTTTAAATTTTTTTGTTATCCCAATACATCCTTATATGGTTAGGGGTTGTTGGTACCATAATATTCCCCGTCAAGTTTTTTAGATTCTGGTAGCACACATGTAAAGAGAACCTATATTTTCACTGCTGAAAAATCCATGAGTGCCCCACTCAGTCTAGTTAGTTATCTTTTTCTCAAATATTTAAATCTTGTAACAGCATTACCAACTTAACTGGGGTAATTAAAATATAAATTTGAGGTAGAGGCAAGGGATTGAACCTAGAGGGAGGGGAGAATGACAAATGTTCCAACCAGTGTTGAAACTTCTGAATTTCCAATCTTTGAAACTTTGATGTATCATTTTTTATTTGGCATCCACTACATCATATATATATTTATCAATGCTTTCTCCATATTTATTTGCCAATGTGTTTATCTAATGTTGTTGCTTTATATGTTCAAAATTATGAAAAAAAAGATGAATATATTTTGTATTTTTTAATGTTTTCCATGATTTTCCCAAATTTGCCGATTTTTTCGTCGATGTTTCTGAGAAGTTGTATTCAGGACCCTTGCCTATATTTTGCCTATATTTTGCCGGTGCTGATTTTTTCAACTATGATTTTTAGTTTGATTCTTTGAGTAGCTTTATGTTTATAGCATCTTGCATATGTGCTTGTTTGGATGACATACATTTAATTTAGAGAAGCTCTTTGATTGCCATGAGAAGCATGCACAACAGGAATGCATTTTTTCTTACTGAGAAATAGAATACATCTACTTATGGATCTTAGTTCAGAAATTAATCTGGAATTCTTGTTTAGCCTCCATTTTTGAAGATTTCTGTAACATCCCCGACCCTCCGACCGGCGAAGAGGACACTACCATGGCGTTAAACATCTGGGCTACCAGCCCCATGAACATGTGAATTCATGAAAATGCTGAAACATAATGCATTGAAGTAGAACATGCACAGATGCAATTCTCTATCATACACAGCGGAAGCAACATACATTTATACAAGCATTCATTCAACATGTTCATCACATTCATTAACAGTAAATACGATTGCAGAAGTAAAATAGACAAGGTTACTTATCTTATAAGAACTCGTTCCGCAACCAGCTACGTCGCTGCAACGTTCCACCCAACCATAGGGCAGCGTGCTCCTTAATCTCTCAGCAACACTGCCACCCCCGAGCTGGGCATGATTCTCCAAGGAATAAGGGAACAAGCAGGCTTACACATAGCCAAGGACACACAAAACACAGCCAAGCTAACACAGTTGGGTTTATCAGGCCATCAACAAGATAGCCAAGCCAACATGGTCAGGTTTATCAGGCCATATAGGAGCTGGGAAAGGCTAAATGCTAAGCTGGTGAGCTCGTTACCGAGCTAGGAACACCTACACTAGAACTAGCCTGACTTCTAAGACACCCACACACACCCAACACAAGGAATCAGTCCCTTCTCTGCTACACAGTCCCTCAGGCACCTGCCTTCCCTTCTAGTGTTATTCAGGGGTTGTGGAGAAGAAATCCAGCCCTCTAGCTCTATCTGTGTGTTTTCCAGCCACCAGGTTTATCAAGCAAACCAAGCCCCCATCCCTGCTCCCAACACAGTCCGAAGACCAACCATTGCACGCAGGCAATCAATCAGTTGTTACAGCTTAACAGGGAGAACGACTCCTGAGTCGTTCTTGGCCCTATTGTGGCCAAAACGACTCCCAAGCAAATTACAACAGTCCCAACGCAACAGCAAATGCAATCACCACATGAGGAAAGATAGCAGTCCGTTCTGAACAACTAAGCAAGCGGAAAAGAATTACAGAGACCGCAACACAGTCCCTAAGCGTAAATGGCCCTCCATAGGAGCAATCGTGGGTGACAGTGACCAAACGGCTCCTAGCTTGCTGCGTGAGTAACAACAACGCAGAACACAGAGCATGAGAGAATATTTACGCCCAATTCCAAATGCGGGTCGAGAACACACCCGATTCCTCGTTGGGGGACAATGGGAATGATAGTGGAGACGACTCCTCACTCCTGGCTACGTGAGACCAAAACAGAAAATACCTGTATGTGAGAGGATGAACAGACAACGAAGAGGATGAACAGTGGTCGGGAGTGCTTTAGCATCGGCGTCGAGAGAGTGCAATCGTGAGTCCCAGAAGTAATGGAAGTGGTTTCTTTTGCCATTGTGAAGTCAACTGCGGGTGGAGTGTGCATGTGGGCAAGGAATGACAGTCCTGCCACACTCCATTCCCAAACAATAACTGCCTCAACTACTCAGCAGCAGTTCTTAATGGCGGAGGTTGGGTAAGACAAGGGGAGATGACACATGGCTTTTTCCCTCATTGGCCAAGGTTTGACAATTCCAACCCCCCCACCCTTATCCTTGTGAAAATCATGTCCCTTCTCAATTTAGTTGCCGCGATCGTAGTTGGTTAGGTTTATTTAATTAAAGATGCATATTTACATGATGACAAAACTCAATAGGTATGCCGCATGCCCCGATATACCATCGGTGATGATTTCAACCTAAAACATAGCATAACCAATCAATGGTGGGGCCTTGGCCTTTAGCTCCGCACCATGATCATTTACAATATATACATCATGTACATCTCATGCAATGAGGTCAAAATCGGGGTGTTACATTCCCCTCCCCCTTCAATAGCACTGTCCTCAGTGCTTTACAAAATTGAACAAAATGCTACACTGGTATCGCCTCAGTGTTCCACAGAATTGAACAAAAATGGATGTGCCAATTGCATGGCATCCTCTAGCTCCCATGTAGCCTCTTCAGGTTCGTAGTGCTCCCATTGCACCTTTACCTGCCCTATGGCCTAGTTCCGGAGCATTGTGACCTTCCTGTCGAGGATGTGCATTGGCTCGATTCGGAACTCTCCCTCGGGTTCCACCCGAATCACATCCCAATTTATCACATGGTTAGGATCATGTACATATCACTTAAGCAAAGAAACATGAAAAACATTATGAGCTCTAGTGCTAGCAGGCAATGCAATTCTATATGCAACTAGCCCTATTCTTTCAAGCACTTCAAACGACCCACAGTATCTAGGTGACAACTTGGCACAACTCCCAAGATTTAAGGAACTCTTCCTTGCCCTCACTCTGAGGTAAATATGGTCGCCAACCCTGAACTCCCTGTTCACCCTATGCTTATCTGCATAGCTTTTCTGTCTGTCCTGTGCTGCTTTCAGATTCTACCTGATCTTTACAACCTCTTTCTCCATTTCCTTGAGTAATTCTGTTCCAAGCACAACCCTGTTCACTGGGTTATCCCAAGTCACTGGTGTCCTACACCTTCTTCCATACAAAGCCTCATACAGACTCATCCCCAAGGATGCTTGCTGTCCATTGTTATAAGAAAACTCCACCAAGTGTAAGTAATCTTCCCACTTGGTTGGTTTGTCCATCACATACATGTGAAGCATGTCTTCAAGAACTTGATTAACTCTTTCTATCTGACCATCTGTCTGAGGATGGTATGTAGTGCTGAAGTTTAGCTTTGTACCTAAATCTACAAACAACCCCTTCCAAAAGTTGGAAGTGAACTTGACATCTCTATGAGAGACTATTGCCTTCGGCAGTCCATGCAATTTGAATATCTCCTTCATGAAGATCTTTGCAATGTCACCAGTCTTATGCGTAGACTTAACCGGTATAAAATGCGCTGCCTTAGTCAACCTGTCTACCATAACCATGATGGAATCATGTTGTCTCCAAGTCATCGGCAATCCTGTAATAAAATCCATGAAAATAACTTCCCATTTCCATTCTGGAACTAGCAAAGGTTGCAACAAAACTGCAGGGTGTCGATGCTCAACCTTTACCTGCTGACACTTCATGCACCTTGAAATGTACTCAGCCATGTCCTTTTTCATTCTTGGCCAAAAGTACTGCTTTCTAGCTGTAGCAATTGTCTTCTGATATCCTGGGTGACCAGAATATGGAGCTTGATGGATTTCATCCATAACAACTCTCCTCAAATCTGCTACATCTGGAATATAAATTCTACCTTTGTAAGTGAGAAGCCCATCTTCTTCCAATTTATATCCCTCATACCTCTTCTCAAGACTTTGCTGCTGCAATTTGTCTTTTACCTGCTCATACAATTCATCTTCAGCAGCATGACTAACAATCTACTGCCTCAAATCGGATTGGCAAATACTAAGAGATGCCACATGCATTTCTTGTACCTTCCTGCTAAGTGCATCAGCTACCTTGTTCTCTTTCCCTTTTATGTGCTTGATTTCAAAATCAAACTCACATAAAAACTCCAGCCATCTTGCTTGCCTAGCATTCAGAGTAGGCTGATCAAATAGGTACTTCAGTCCACAGTGATCTGTTCTGAGCTCAAATCTCCTACCCATCAAGTAATGCCTCCACATCTTGAGAGCATGTACTATGGCTGCAAGCTCTAGATCATGAGTGGCATAGTTCTTCTCATGCTCCTTCAGCTTTCTTGACTCATAACATATCATGTGGTTGTCTTGCATAAGGACTCCTCCAAGCCCTTGTCCGCATGCATCGGTACACACCACAAAATCTTTCTCTGGATCTGCAACTTTCAGTACTGGTGCACTGGTGAGAAGATTCTTCAACTGCTAGAAGCTTTCTTCACACCTTGATGTCCATTCGAACTTCATCCCCTTCTTTTTCAAAGAAGTGATGGCATGTGCAACTCTGGAGAATCCCTCAATGAATCTCCTATAGTATCCTGCAAGTCCCATAAAAGATCTCACATCTGTCACATTTCTTGGAGTAGGCCAATTCATAATTGATTCAATATTTTCAGGGTCCACAGATATACCCTCTTCTGAGATAATGTGACCCAAATACTGAATTCTATCTCTATAGAAGTCACACTTGCTCAGTTTTGCATACAGCTGATGCTCCCTGAGCAATTGCAATGTCAATCTCAAATGCTCTTCATGCTCTTTCTCATTCTTAGAATAAACAAGAATGTCATCAAGGAAGACAAGAACAAACTTGTCCAAATACCTTCTGAAGACACTATTCATAAGGCACATAAATGTAGCTGGTGCATTTGTGAGACCAAATGGTACCACTACAAACTCATAATGCCCATACCTTGTCCTGAAG